>SCLH01000915.1:207918-222197 GCA_004367855.1 Oikopleura vanhoeffeni
GGAAAAGCTATGTGCGTGAGAGCGCTTCCTGATTGGATCGTTGAAATGACTCATCACAATCCTGTGTTTCTATTGGCCCCACAACCTAGCATTATGATTAATATCCCTTTTTGAGAAATATTTTATCTTGTCACAATCTCTTGCTAAAAGTAAATGTCATTTTCGGGGAGAAATGGGTTAGGGCTCGATCCGGAGGACTTGCTAAAACTGAGGACATCAAAATTATTAGAAGAATTGGCAGAAGATCTCAATCAACCTCAAAATACAAATATTTTCACTTCAAAAACCGGAAAACAATTATATAATAAAAAGAAAAATAAATTAAGTAAGCCTATTTTTACTAAATTTAACTCCCTGGCTCATATTCACGATGACGCCACGATTTGAAATAAGGAAATTCGAAAGTAAAAAATGGGTATCCATTTTGTAAAGAATTTTTTTTTGCTCTTTTCAAGTCTTAGGTATTTTCTTCTTTTTTCGAAAGAAATTAATTATTCGGCCAATTTTTTTAGATTTCACAGGGGGTCCCCGACCCAGTTTTAAAAACCCAGACGAAAACAGTAGAGTTCATTTTACGCCAACTTTCTCTTCGGTGTTTACTTGCCTTTCTTTTGAGCCTACTTTCGAAAAAATCGAAGCAAATGCTTTCGGAAATTTCTTCACGTGAAAAGTTTCTGTTTGGTTCAGACTAGCTTTTTTCGAAAATTTGAGCAATGTTCAGGAAAAATCAATTTAGGAACCACCACCCCTTCAAATTAAAACATGATTTTAATTTAATGAATTCTAAAGAACTTCAGATGGTCCAAACATTTTTTGATAAATTTAAAAAAGTCCTACTAGTATTGTTATACAAATTTTATTTATTAATTAATACACAATTAATTATACAATTAACTCAGGGCGCAGCGGCGTTTGTCGCAAACTATTAGTCATATTTTCCTATCATGTTGATAGGACAGCCAATCCGAGCCTCCCATTATATCCACGCTTTTAGCGTGCCCCCTGAGTTGATTGTACAAATTTTGTATATACAGTATTTAACATTTTTTCTCCTATTTTTCCAATTTGGATAAATCTGAATTCCACCGTTTTGATTGGCTCAATCTGGAAAAGACGTAGGTATTTGCCAAAATTGATCCTTCCCATTGCCGGATAGCAAGTTATCCAAATTGGAAAAATATGAGCGAAAATGTCACATACTGTAAATTTTCTAGATTCCCAAAATTTCGACTCGCCAAATCACTGTTTTCTGTCTCGATTATGGAACATGGCGACGTCGAAAAAGTTCAGAAATGTTTCTTGGTGTGATAGTGGCGGAATAACTATCACTAATATCGAACGATTCAAACGGGCTTATCTCTGCAAATTACATACTTGGAAAACAGAAAACGACAAAACTAATTTTAGAAATTTTCGTCAAAAACTCCAAAGACTCGATTTTTTTGTAAAGGTCGATGCAAAAAAATTGGCAAATGGCAATCAAGTTAGGCTTTTAAACATATTCAATCTTTTTAAGGACCTGCCGGGAAATACGGTGTCATTTTTCTGCTAAATTTTTGCTTGATATTTTACGCGGTAAGATAGTATTTCGGCTATACTGTGATTCGGCTACGGTAGCCGAAATTAATAGTGACCAAAATACTATATAGCCGAAATTGGTAGCCGAAATACTATATAGCCGAAATACTATATAGCCGAATCACAGTATAGCCGAAATACTATCTTACCATTTTACGCACCGAAAAAAATTTTAAACCTAAAAGTCCTTATACAGTAAGGCCCGACAAAACTTTTTTTGCCTGCGGTAACTGATTTTTTGATATGTTTCAGGAAATTGTTAACAAAAATAATCTATGCAAATTTATTTTAAATTTCAGCAGGAAACTGTTCTAAAACGTAAAACCGATTTTGAAATTGCCGATCTTTTGGCTTGGAATTTTCAAAATAAATTAGGGAATAATTTCAAGCCAATTATAGGCAATTTTTTTTGGAAAAATGCTGATTTTTAGAAAACGAGACATAATTTCGGCCAAAACTTTTTCGCAGAAATATTCGCCACAAAACCTAAAAGTGTTCCGAAAATAAATCTGAGTCGGTGGAATTTTGTCGGGTCTACCTTAGCAAACATTAAGGTTGGCCTGACAAACTTTTCATTGCTTATAGTACTGGTTGTTTGATAGGTTTTAAGAAATCATTAATATAAATGATCTATGCAAATAATTTACTAAATTTCAGCAGAAAAGTATCCAAAAACGCAAAACCGTTTTTAAAATTGCCTATCATTTGATTCGAAATTATTCTTGAATTTATTTCGAGAATTTCAAGCCAAATGATAGGCAATTTCGAAAACAGTTTTCCGTTTTTAAAAACTTTTCTTGATGATTTCCTAGAACATAGCAAAAAACATAGCAGAAAATTACAGATTTCTTGAGGTACTGTAATTGGCCTCAAATATCAATTTTATAAATATTAGCACACCCCTATAAATGTAGCACTTTTTCTTGAAAAATTTACGGCCTACCCTTTTCACTGTCTAATTAAATTCTGAAGAACTACTGTGCTATGCGTCTATAAGGACAATGTCGACAAAATATGGTCAAAATCTACGCTTTGCTTTTTGGCGTGTCCCTTTATAAGGAAAATATGCCATTTTGAGGTGAAGAACAAAAAAAGTCTCCATAATTTTTGAGTTTATAAACCATTTTTTGGAAGAATATGACTGAAGACCAAAAAAAGGTCTTTATTATTTTCCGCCGAAAATTAATTTTTATCATAGATGGATGGCTTTCTTTTTGAATGTTTTGAAGAATTATTGTAAAATTAGTTAAATATGGGACTAAAACTTAAGGGGGTTCTATAGGCAAAATGGACTTTTTGAGAATTCCTTATAAACGAAAAACACAAGATTATATTTCGGTTTTATCTACAGTAGTGTTTTTATTCGATTGACACATAAAATATTGAATTAAGATGACATTGAAGATGAAATTTAACGCCGAAAATATGTCCAAGATGATTTTTTGAAAAAAATATTTTATACAATATGTGTTTTTTTTCGTGCGAACAAAAAATTAACAATACTGTATTTGAAAATATTTAGTTTTTTCGAGAAATTATGATCTCCACAGTTTGAATCCTATAATTCGATTAAATGTTGTTTAGCCAAAGTAAAGTCCAATTTATGCGGATCGTTCACAATCTGGGTTATTTTGTGTCCGATCTAAAAACCTTCCTCGGAAATTTGGGAATTATTCAATGCAAAACTAGAACTAAGAACGGAACACATTTCATGGAATTACAACCAATGGAATGTATTGATCCTAGAAAGGGCTCGCAGTCATCAATTTACGGAGAATTTTGAAAAAAAATATGAAATTATTTTGAAACAGTAATTGAAATTACTCATCGATTTTTTTCATATTGAAAACTAGGTGTCTTAATATTAAAAAAAGTAGTGTCCGTCTTAAGGGGGTCGGTGCATTCGGATATGGGCTCTTGATGAAAAACTTTTCACTGGGATTATATATTTATCTCAATATACCATCAAAGTTATGTTTGATGATCCAGGTAAGTTTTGTAACTACAGGATTTTTGAATTATTGTTTTTTTAGACAATTTTGAGTTCGATTTAAACTTTTCGAATTCGACAAATTATTGAAAAAAGTTCCGAACATTATTTAAATATTGTATTGGTTTTTTGAGACACAATTATATCTAGTTTTTTGCAATTTAAAAATTGAATTTTTTACAACGTTTCGAATATATTTTTATTCATCTTCAGGTATTAATGAAAAGCAGAACAAAATTTGAGGAAAAGTTGACACAAAAACTAATTTGGTATTATTCAAACGGGCATCCAGATAATACCAAATTAATTAAATTCCAAATTAATTATTTAAATATGCCTTATTTTATGTTCAAATTTAATTTTCATTATTTGTTTCAAATCAACGAAATAAACTCTTCAAAATGGCCACTTTAACTTTTCGCTTAGGTGACCACATATTTTTTATATGCTATTTGAAAANTGGAGTACCAATAATTCTAGCAATTACTTGTCTCTGTATTTGTGTACCGAATTTTTCAGAAAAATAAGTAGCCAAATAAGTCTGCGTTTTTTTCGACCGCTAAATCAAACTATTACGATTTAAGTATTTTCTCGTCATTTTTATTTATACATTTGAATACAAAAGCAGACCTTATATGCAGTATTTTTGAGTCCCATACTGACAATTAAACAAATAAACCCTTTAACGCGCCAAAAAACGATCGGAAATATCATCTTGCCAGGTGTACGTAAAAAGTAGATTGCGTACTGTGCAAAAATAAATTATGCATTTTGAGGGGTGAAAGTCTTTTTCAGAAAAAACAGGCATTTCAAGGGGGCGCATTTCAAGGGGTTAGGGACTGTAGGTATTTGCCAAAATTGATCCTTCTCATTGCCGGATAGCAAGTTATCCAAATTGAAAAAATAGAAGCGAAAATGTTACATACTGTAAACTTTCTAGATTCCCAAAATTTCGACTCGCCAAATCACTGTTTTCTGTCTCGATTATGGAACATGGCGACGTCGAAAAAGTTCAGAAATGTTTCTTGGTGTGATAGTGGCGGAATAACTATCACAAATATCGAACGATTCAAACGGGCTTATCTCTGCAAATTACATACTTGGAAAACAGAAAACGACAAAACTAATTTTAGAAATTTTCGTCAAAAACTCCAAAGACTTGATTTTTTTGTAAAGGTCGATGCAAAAAAATTGGCAAATGGCAATCAAGTTAGGCTTTTAAACATATTCAATCTTTTTAAGGACCTGCCGGGAAATACGGTGTCATTTTTTCTGCTAAATTTTTGCTTGATATATTACGCGGTAAGATAGTATTTCGGCTATACTGCGATTCGGCTACGGTAGCCGAAATACTATCTTACCATTTTACGCACCGAAAAAAATGTTTAAACCTAAAAGTCCTTATACAGTAAGGTAGGCCCGACAAAACTTTTTTTGCCTGCGGTAACTGATTTTTTGATATGTTTCAGGAAATCGTGAACAAAAATAATCTATGCAAATTTTTTTAAATTTCAGCAGGAAACTGTTCAAAAACGTAAAACCGATTTTGAAATTGGCGATCTTTTGGCTTGGAATTTTCAAAATAAATTAAGGAATAATTTATAGGCAATTTTTTTTGGAAAAATGCTGATTTTTAGAATACGAGACATAATTTTCGGCCAAAAATTTTTCGCAGTCATATTCGCCACAAAACCTAAAAGTGCTCCGAAAATAAATCTGAGTTGGTCGAATTTTGTCGGGCCTACCTTAGCAAACAGTAAGGTTGGCCTGACAAACTTTTCACTGGTTGTTTGAAAGGTTTTAAGAAATCATTAATAAAAATAATCTATGCAAAAAAAAATCTAAATTTCAGCAGGAAAGTATCCAAAAACGCAAAACCGTTTTTAAAATTGCCTATCATTTGACTCGAAATTATCCTTGAATTTATTTCGAGAATTTCAAGCCAAATGATAGGCAATTTCGAAAACGGTTTTGCGTTTTTAAAAACTTTCCTCGATTATTTCCTAGAACATAGCAAAAAATCAGAATTAAAACGTTAAAAATTACAGATTTCTTGAGGTACTGTAATTGGCCTCAAATTTCAATTTTATAAATATAGGCCCTATATGATAGGCCCTATATGATAGGCCCTATAGGACAAATATGACAGTAACACTTTTTCTTGAAAATTTTTCGGCCTACCCTTTTCACTGTCTAATTAAATTCTGAACAACTACTGTGCTATGCGTCTATAAGGACAATGTCGACAAAATTTGGTCAAAATCTACACTTTGCATTTTGGCGTGTCCCTTTAAAAGGACAATATGCCATTTTTGGGTGAAGAACAAAAAAAGTCTCCATAATTTTTGAGTTTATAAACCATTTTTTTGAAGAATATGACTGAAGACCAAAAAAAGGTCTTTATTATTTTCCGCCGAAAATTAATTTTTATCATAAATGGATGGCTTTCTTTTTGAATGTTTTGAAGAATTATTGTAAAATTAGTTAAATATGGGACTTAAACTTAAGGACAATTTGAGAATTCCTTATAAACGAAAAACACAAGATCATATTTCGGTTTTATCTACAGTAGTGTTTTTATTCGATTAACACATAAAATATTGAATTAAGATGACATTGAAGATGAAATTTAACGCCGAAAATATGTCCAAGACGATTTTTTGAAAAAAAGATTTTATACAGTATGTGTTTTTTTCGTGCGAACAAAAAATTAACAATACTGTATTTGAAAATATTTACTTAGTTTACGTAGTTCAGTATATTTACGTAGTTTTTTCGAGAAATTATGATCTCCACAGTTTGAATCCTATAATTCGATTAAATGTTGTTTAGCCAAAGTAAAGTCCAATTTATGCGGATCGTTCACAATCTGGGTTATTTTGTGTCCGATCTAAAAACCTTCCTCGGAAATTTGGGAATTATTCAATGCAAAACTAGAACTAAGAACGGAACACATTTCATGGAATTACAACCAATGGAATGTATTGATCCTAGAAAGGGCTCACAGTCATCAATTTACGGAGAATTTTGAAAAAAAAATATGAAATTATTTTGAAACAGTAATTGAAATTACTCATCGATTTTTTTCATATTGNTTTTTTGGGATTTTCGGTCGAAACTTTTTGGAAATATTTTGAAAATTTTTCTCATTTCTTGTTCAAAATTTTTCAAACTAATTTTTCTGGAATCCTTAGCTGAAAATATTTGGAATGGCTACTTTCACTACATTTAAATATGTTTTCGTTTTGTTTCTACGCTCTTGTTAATACTCTGACTCATACTATTTTACACGAAACTAAGGATCGGCAGAAATACTCCAAAGCCCACATTATCCGGAATAAAATAATTTTTATCACACCCAAACTTGCCGAATTGATAAGCCGACCCATCCACCGCGTCAAATTTGATAAATTAAACTCGTGAAGAAAAATATTTCTTTCTAATGTGGTAAAATTTCGGTTTTTCCCGTCTTTTTTCACAAATTTAAATTTTCGATTTAAAGGGCTCGATTTTAGGGCTCCTAAGTAATAAATAAAAAATAATAAATTTTACTATTATTTAGACACCATGGAAGCAAACGCGCGTTTTTTGAGTGTTTTTTCAAAAGACGATTTATAAAGTAAAATTAATCAATCTGAAGAAATTCAGATTATACAAAGTAAGCTAAAAAGTGGCAACTTGTGTTCGAAAGTGCAAATCTGTCAAAATGCACCGACCCCTTGAATAACAATATCGATTACAATGCCCGAGTTCATATGAAAAATTTGTTAGTGGAGAACTATTTTGCCAAAGAATCGCGTTATGTTACGTAATTTGTGATAATACCAAAAGTAGATCATAGCCTTTCCTGCGTCATTTGTATTTCATTGGCCCAATTGTGTGCGGTGGTGCTAAACTATATTCGTGCCCCGAGATGGGTTTTCACCAGAATAAACCTAAAAAAGATTTTTTATGAACTCGGGCATCGTAATCGATATGGAAAATTTTTATTTTTTGAAAAAGTTGGTCTTTTTAAGGCCCTCAAACCGCTGAGATAATTCGGAACTGGTACTTACGATCTTTTTAAAAATTTGGGCCATGATATAACTACCCAAGCTGCAGAGCCGGTTTTTTAATCTCCAGTTTATTACCGGTAATTTACTGATAATTATCGGTTTCTCGGAATAAACCGTCGAATCAAGTCTGCAAAATTATACGTAGAAACAAATAAAAAAGCACGCCCCATGGCGTCTCGTCATTATTTTTTTGCCTATGAGGGAATTTACATTTAAAAATTTCTAACCGAAATCAATTTTAATTTCAGTTTTAACTAACAATTGAAAATAATAATTATTTTTTTTCAGCGATTGCATTGCCATTCAGCCCAAAAGATGGTTCAACATTTTGTAACGTATTCGTTTTAGGATATAAGGCTCCCGAGACGTTTCCTAGGAAGATATAATTTATATTTCATAATGTATGATCTAAAATCTCATAAATATCACATTTACGAGTTAATATTTTTCTCACGCACAAAAAGGACATCTCGTGCACGTGTGGGTTAAATACCCATATTAGGTCCTTAATTTCAAAATCTCGCATTTTGAAATTGTTTTTGAAAAATTGAATTTTTTTTGATCACGGGTGACATGTCATGACACCCTAGTAATCAGATAAAATTTCCCTAATTATGTTTTTCTTCTGCCGTTATAATGAGCGTCATTCTTCGTTCTCAGACAGTAGCTTCACTGATTATTGCCCGAAAATGGATGAATATTCTCTGATAAAAATCGGGGCTTTTCTGCACCCGGGGATCGATATTATGGATTTACCGGACCTCAGATAACAAATCCTAAATATTTGAAATGATACAACAACAACGCAAGATATTAGCACCAATCAAACCTTTGATGCGAATAGGCGATTTCATTTGGTCAGGGTTGAGAAAGATCAACCAATCAAATGCTCAGATTTCGCATTTTTCAAATATTTAGGATTTGTACTCTGAGGTCCGGTAATCCATATCGATGAAAATTTTAATTTTGTGAGCCGTTTAGAAGTGCTGGTAATGTTTCACGCGAGTCTGACTTTGGCGACATTCCAGAACTAGAAGAAATTGAGCAACCTTTCGAAATGGAAGACGAAAATGAAAATGTGATGGAAAACTTAGATTTTGAAACGTTACAGAGTTTACCGAAGATCAAAAGATTTGAAATTAAAAGACGAAATGATCTTTCAAAGAAGACGGCGGAAGAGTTGTACAAAATGATAACCAATTATGATAGGGACATTAATGAACTTGAAATACAACTAAACAAAATTGAACATACTTATAAAGGTACACTTTAGACTAAAGACCTAAAAAACTACCTAAGGTAGAAACTGCAAATAATAATTTGATAAACATTTTTGAACTATGTTAAAATTGTAGCCCTTGAAAAAATATCACGATCAATACAAAAAAAATTCTGAAAATTGTCAGCTTCTAGTCAAAATGGGAAAACTTTTTTGAAATTGCCTTTGGTCTTATTAAAAAAATAGACCTATGTTGAAATTTTTGATTTTCTTAAAAATGTTTGGAGAAAAATTTCAAAAACGTTTTTGAGCAGTGGAAGACAATTTTTTTTTAATTTTTTGACTGAATGTAATATGTTTCAAGGGCTACAATTTGAGTTAAATTAAAAAAAATTTAGCAAAAAAACATCGTCCCTACCTTAGACTCTTATTCGTTTGTAAGGACGGTTGTCGACGAAAGTGATAGCACATGGCCTAGTAGAGATAGGACGCTAAAACTTTTGGAAAGCTGAAATCCATTTTTTCCTTATATTCGCGTTATAACTGTCGCGGAGTGTAACGGTGGTTTGCCCGATATTATTACGACAGAACAATGTCTGACAGACAAATTAAACACAAAATTGACTTTATAATCAATTTTTTTTGTATGCATACACTCCTTCACACATAAGCGACACAAGAGGACCTCAGCCAAAATGGAAAAACTATCTACTCCCAGGTTTCATGCCGAAATTAGCTGAAATTTTGACACAACTTGTAAAAATAGCAGGCCAAAAATAAACTCGATCAGTTTTTCTAATTTTCTAGAATGTTGAAAAACCCACTGTTTTTTGGCAATTATTTAAATGAAATTCATTATTTTTTTTCTCAGCTAGCTAATACAAATACGAACAATAAACTCGATCACTTTTTGCGATTTCAACCTAAAAATCGAAATATAATTTTTTTAAGGACCCACGAGAAAATTTTCGAAAAAAAAGTGCTTCGATTTTTTTGTAAGTAAGCTAAAATGAAAGCCACTGAAACACTGATCAGAAAGTTGGCTTACGTCAAGATGATATTTTGACGTTTTAGTTGTTAAATTAAAGCAAACTTAATTTTTTTAGTTCATTTTGAAAAAACGCGAAAATTTCAATTTTTTTATGATTTTGTCGGTAGTACACTTTTTTATCACTCCGGGTCATATTGGAGCATTTATAATGCCCCTAAGGCCTCATAAAACCAGCGATCAGTACCCCGTTCAGGGTCATCGCAAATTCTGCGTCAGAAAGGATATTGAAATTTGATTTTGGATAAAATTTATCAAATATTTTTTCCGACTCTGATTTAATGTTCAAATGAGACTACGAGCCCTCTGAAAGATAACTACTGAAGGTTTAATCAATATTCTTTGAGTTAAGTTTTATGGAAGAGTGTTTGACCTCTGCATAATAATTTTCGAATTATGAAAAATATTGAATATCCTGCTTTTGCTCTGCTAATCTAATAGAATGGCCGCCAGTCGACTTATGTGATTTTCCCCGGAATTTCTAAAATTGAGCGAGTTTAATGTTATCGTTATAACATAATTTCATGAAAAATGCTAAAATTTGAATTTTTAAAACGATATGAAATTAATACATGTAGATAATGTCAAATTTTTGTTTTGAAATTAAAAATAAATTTATGAAATTAAACATTTAGAGGGTTCTGGGTGCTAACATAGCAATTGCTGGGGAGTTTTTGACTACTTTTTGAAGCCCCATACATTTTGTTTGAAATGTTGGAAAGTAAAAATAAAAATGAAATTTTGTTACGTGAACACTGTTTATGATTTTGAGATATGTCAATTTAAATTAAAAATCGTAATAAGCTCGTAAAACACTTTACGAAAACGCTTTTCTCAATCCTTAATTTGTCCCCAGCAGGATATGACTCGCGGAGTTTATTTCCAAGTTGATTCAAAGTTTTAAAATAAATAAGAAACATCGTTGATCACAAAACGTTAGGATTTTTGTAAACAGATTACGTTTGGGTTATTTGTAAAAATGAAAGAAGGAACTTTCGTAAAATGCGATATAACTGTCTTATATTATTTAGATTCTTTTTTTGACAAAAACAGAAAATATTAAGCACAAAATAATACATAAAACGTTCGGATTTAATTTTATCATTTTGAAGTAATCTGTCTTAATCATACATTAAGTGCGCACCGCTATAAACATAAAAGCAGCATGTCAATATCATAACAAACAATAAGAGGTCTGATTTCTGTTAGTAATAGTGTTAGACTTTTTTAAAAATACTTTTCTAGCTCAGTTTTTGACGAAGAATTTAATTTCGCTATTCAAATTACATTTTTGTCTATATGGATTACCCGCCCTCAGAGTACAAATCCTAAATATTTGAATGATACAAACAACGCAAGATATTAGCACCCAATCAAAACCCTTGATTGCGGAATAGGCCGATTTCATTGGTCAGATTAAGAAAGGATCAACCAATCAAATGCTCAGATTTCGCATTTTTCAAATATTTAGGATTTGTACTCTGAAGGCGGGTAATCCATATGTATGTGATATGCTATTTTTGGTTAAAACTCAAAAAAAAGACTTCAAAGTCGAATTACAAAATTTTTATTCGTCATAATTGATTTCTCAGGACCGATTAACCCGGGAATTTTATTTATTTGTTCAATTTATCAAACAAAGAAAGATAATTTTTGCATGCAATCCAGCACCCAGAACCCTCTTAAATTGCTAATTTTTATGAAGTTACCCATTTAAACGCCGATAATGTACGTAAAACCGCGACATCGTCAAATTAATTGAAATTGTGTAACAAATGTCAATTTGAAATTATGTCACAAAAGTCACCTTGAAATTATGAGCAGTAAATTTGATTTCTCAGTAAAAGATATCTTCAAAATTATTTTTAGAAAATATCCTGCTAACTCTAAAGGACAGCGATATCCAGGTTGTTTACGATGAACAATTGCTTGATAAGCATAAAGTGATAACAGAATTGAAATTAAAAATTGAAAAGCTCCGGCATGAGAACTCGGATCTATCCCCTGTCCCCACTTTGCAAGAAGAATTGAAAAAAATAAGTTATCAAAAAAGTCAAGTTCAAATATTTACTGATAAACTCAAGAAAGACATTTTTCAATGGGAAGAAAAACTATCTGGGAATAAAATGTTTAATAATTTTCAAGACGTTATAAACGTAAGTACCTACCAGGGTATTTCACCCAATTTTCATATCTTTTTAAATCTTTCAGGAAATTTTGTAGTTTTTTTTGTTATGGCGGCTTATATTTCAGCGCAATGATTTTCAGTAGCACGAGTTTTTGTCGAAGATGGCTGAACCGATTTTGAAAATTCGAGATATAGTTGAGAGTCAATGGTTTGATACTTTGCATGATGGACCATCATTGATGGTCTTAGATTTTTGAACCGAATTCCGGTAATTAGCGGTCAAATCTTAAATTGTCGGTTTCTCGGTCACTGTTGGTGATATGAGACTGATTTTTTAACCTTTCGTCTACAAATTTTGAAATATGACCCCTAAAGGTCAAATTACAAAAATGACCCGTATGGGGTCATATAATATTGCATATAAAAGGAAATTACGTGACGATCCCAAATATACCAAAATTATTTTGTTATCATGTAATGTGACCCCATTATCAGGATAACAAGGGTTTGAAGCATCGATAACGTGAAACGAAGAACGTGACCCAGAAACCACCGCAGAAAAACCGGAAAAGCCGGTAATTATCGGAATTGTGGTTCAAAAATTGAATTAGATTTTCGGAATTCAAGACTTTCACAAGAGTGTCGAAATATATAGGTTAATTATAAATATTTCATTTTTTAATAAAAAAAGACGGAGATTCTCTATAAAAAAATATTTTAAAACTAGACATCAATACAAATCTGAGATTAACCAGTTTGAGGAAAATGTGCATGCATTACACTTAAAATAAAAATTTATTTGGTATCTAGCGACAAATATTTTTATTCGGAAGTAAAATTTTTAATTTCAAGTATGCTATGATAAAATTTATTTTTATAAAAATGATTAATTAAGGTAACCCGGGTCCATAAACATTTTCTGCAGTTATTATGTCATAAAATATGCCAGCGCAAATCATAGCCGTTTACGTCGTGAAAAGCAACAAACAACCCAAATAGAGCCCAAAAAATTTCGAAATTTTTGGATTTTTTCTGAGTATATTTTTCAAAAATCTAAGGGGGTAGTGTCGGTTTTTTTGAGCCCTTTAAGACTTAATTATGAACATTTAATAGTTATGACTAAAATTGACCAAGGAATCTCATGGTGGTAATTATTTTTTCAAACAATCTAGAACAAAATCTAGAATTTTTCAAACATTTCGAATATTTTTTTTGCTTTAACCCGATAAAACCGGTATTCCACCATGATCTGAACATTTTTTATTGGCGAATATTATCCACGCGAAAACGTTGCAGACATGTAAAATATTGGAAATGTGCTTAATCGAATTCTAGAAATTTCAATTATTGTTTAGCCAAAAATGTAAACCTAATTAGATGCGAATTTGACGGCTGATTGGGTTAAAAATTTTGCATTAGCTGTAAGCAACTTTTTGATCATTGAAAATTGAAGAATATTGGATTATCCAATGAATGCGAATTTATGAACATGAAAATTGAAATAAAAAGAATATGCAGGTGAATTGTTGATAAAGTATGCGAATCGTTATTATTAAATAGAGATCATAATGTATCTTTAAATGCGAAATCATGATGTATCGTATTAGATGCGAATTGATCGAAAAAAATAGCAAATAATGCTATGATGGCGATATTGATGGTAAAAGTAAATTTTAAGTTACAATAAATCATATAATAAAAGATGCCGCAAAAATCTAACATGAATAATAATATGATTCAATATAATTTAAAAAATGAAAAACAAAAATGAAAAAAGATATAAGATTCCTATAAATTATTGATATGAAATGGATCGCAAAATGAGATAATAAGAATGAAATCGAATATGGAATAATTGATGTATAAATGAATCATATGAATGTTAGAATTGTTATATGATTATCCGTATGGAATAAAAAATAAATGTGATCTAATATCATAGTATGATGGAAATGAAGATTTAAAATTAATAAAAAAAGAAATAAATTTTATAAAACAATAAATCATATGTAAAAAATGAATTAATATCGGAGAATTATAAGAAACTAAAATAATACAATGAAATAATAATGTGATGATGATAAAAGAATAAGTAATAAATAGTATAATACTCTATGGATAAAAATAATATATGGTTCGTATAATTATAAATATGAATCGCATATAAAAATATTAAAATTGAAAATATATTAAAAAAAGCAAAAAAAAAAAAAAAAAATTTCGATCTATAAGAAGATTAATTTGAAAAAAATTAATATATG
>SCLH01000915.1:222218-233878 GCA_004367855.1 Oikopleura vanhoeffeni
CATATTATTGCATATAAAAGGAAATTACGTGACGATCCCAAATATACCAAAATTATATTTTTTGTATCTGTAATGTGACCCCATTATCACGTAACAAGTTTTGAAGCATCGAATAACGTGAAACAAAGAACGTGAACCAGAAACCGAAAACCGGTAATTATCGGATTGTGGTTCAAAAATTGAATTAGAATTTCGACATTCTGAAGACTTTCACAAGAGTGTCGAATATATATGTTAATTATAAATATTTCATTTTTTAATAAAAAAAGACGGAGAATCTCTATAAAAAAATATTTTAAAACTAGACATCAAATACAAATCTGAGATTAACCAGTTTTGAGGAAAAATGTGCATGCATTACACTTAAAATAAAAATTTATTGGTATCTAGCGACAAATATTTTTATTCGGAAGTAAAATTTTTAATTTCAAGTATTCCTGATAAAATTTATTTTTTTATAAAAATGAATTAATTAAGGGTATGGTGTTCCTAATTTGACATATTTCGATAAAATATTAGCAACAGGGCTTACAGGATATTATTCAGATTAGCAAGTTTGTAGACTAGCTTTTATTCTTGCGAAGAACATTGTTCAATTTTTTTTGCCTGCATACACTCCAGAACAATAGCGAGACAGGGAGACCTAAGTCAAACGGAAAATCTTCGTCCTCTCAGGCTTTATTTAAAGATAAACATTTAATTTTAAATTACCTGTAATATTAAGTATTTAAACTTCTGAGCAGCGCTTTTGTGCATAAAGTGGCTATATTTTCTAGAATATGCGAAACCACAGTTTTTCGACTTTATTATCGGAAAATCTATCTCTCCTAGGTTAAATTTCAAATTCACTCAAATTTTTGCAAACGGTTAGCTCGAAACAATTTCAATTTTCGACTCAAACTCAAATATAAATATTTTCAGGTCACGTGGAAAAATTTCCTGAAAAAAATGCGCTTCGATTTTTTTTCGGAAGTAGGCGTCAACCAAAAGAAAGTGGGAAACACGAAGAGAAAGTTGGCTTACGTCAAGCCAAAATTTTAAGTTTAGTGGTCCAAATTGAAACAACGTATTTTGTACTTAATTTTGAAAAAACACTCAGAAAAATTCGAAAAACTCGAAAATTTCGAAAATTTTTTGTTCTTATTTGAGTTGTTTTGGTGCTTTAAACATAACACGATTAGATTTGGTGTATTTTTATATGACATACTAACTGCAGAAAATGTAGGAACCACAATACCCTTAGGTATCCCAGTCCAACATTTTTCGCATTATTTTGTCATAAAATGCACAAGTCATCCGTTTACGTTTTGATTAAGAAAAAACAACCCAATAAGAACAAAAAAATTCGAAATTTTTGGATTTTTTCTGAGTAATTTTTTTCAAAATTAATGGGAAAAATAACGTTTGTTTCAATTTGACCCCAAAACTTCAAAATTCGGCTGACGTAAGCCAACTTTCTCTTCAGTGTTTTCCCAGCTTTCTTTTGACCTACTTTTCGAAAAATCGAAGCACTTTTTCTTTCCGAAAAATTTTTCACGTGACTTGAAATTCTATTTTTGAGTTTGGGTCGAAATTAAAAAAAAACGGCTTCACAGAAGTTTATTTGGTTCTACCTTAGCTTCCTTTTCGAAAAATTGACGTGATTTTGAAATAAACCTCCGAGGAGATTAATTTCGGATGGAAAATCTAAAAAACGATGGTCTATCGCATATTCTAGAAAGAATAAAGCATTTTCGACAAAAGGCTTCCACAGAAGTTTTGTTTACTAATTATACAGGTTATGTTTAAATTAAGGTTTATTTCAAAGAAAGAGGATATAGAATTTCCGTTTCAGCTTAGGTCTCCCTGTTTTCGCTAATGTGTCTGGGAGTGTACTTCATGCAAAAAAGTTTTGACATATGTTCTACGCAAGATGAAAGGCTAGTTTTACAACTGGCTAATTCTGATAATATCCTTGAAGCGTGTTTCGCTAATATTTTATGAGAATATGTCAAATTAGGGACGGGATATCCTTAAGCAATCAAATTGTCTACAATGTTACTTCATTACCATATCTACCTGAAATATAAAAAACGTATAATCTTGCTTTTTATTAGGTAAAATAAACATTTTTTATTAAAATCATGATTTTTGCATCAATTTTGACTTATTTGTAAAAACCTTTTGTTTGTATGATATATCGAAGCGTCAAACTTGTCAGCTTTTTTAGGAAACCTGTGGATTTGATTGGTCACTATCTTTCTGACGTCAGAGTTATGACGCCGAGTAAATATCCATACTGAAGTATCATTTTCGAATAAATCTAATCTGACAAAAATTTGACGGAGGCCAGATACTTGTGCATCGTTTCCGAAGGAAATGTTACTTGTGAAGACAATTTTAACCTTGTATCACGTGATATGCTAAGCCTTGCTTTTCTCACTATATTTTCTAAAACTTAAAATTCTAGAATATAAATGTCGGATGCAAAAATATAAGCTTTTTGAACAAAGTAGAGCCAATATATTGGCTCTGGTGCCTTGGCGGATCTTTTTTTAGATGCTCACAAGGATTAATGACTTAGGTGCCAACGAATTTTTTCAAACAGAAACTTATTAAGGTCAAATTCAGTAGGCTTCGCATAAAAGGCTCGCAATTTGCGTTTTTGAGAACTTCTGAAGTCATGAACAATTGACCTTTTAATCTTTTTATTTGAAAAAAAATTGTCTTAAAATAACCAGAAAACAACTCTCTAGAAGATGATCTAATAAAACTGAAAATACCAAACATCGCTATATTTTGATCATGTGACTAGATTTAGTTATTTTTTAGGCCCAAATTTCATCTGGGCAATACCTCTTTGTATGTCGGATTTATAATGTCGGATTTTTCTTTAGGACTATCCGATTGAACTTTCAAAAAAATCCTTGGATTATCTGAAAGCTGATTTTGGCGATTTGAAAACGATCCCCTCGGATGTGTGGCCCGATATGCTTTCTGATTGGCTTGATTATGGTTCAACAAACCAAACTATTTGCTTTCGGGGAAGATCTTCACTCAAGATGAGAGACATTCAAATTTTTGATAAAATTTTGATGCCTTATATAAAACTTTATGTAATTTATTAATTTATCACCAATATATCTTTTAAGAACGCCCACAAGATTAATCTGCCGCGACTATTATTTTCACTAGAATGTCGAGATAACATTTTGGGTGTAGAAAATGAAAACTACTATTTTTATATTTATAAATTATCATTTCCTGAGAGTCTCAGGCTGAGACAATGCATTTATCATGTCCATAAGCTAAAATAAAAACTGTTGAGTACCCCCTTAAGGAGGTAACCAACGGACGTCTATATCTCGAGATATACACATGCTACGAAGCTAATTTTTGCGGCATTCGGAATTTTGTTGTCGATTTCATTCCAGAAAAATAAAATTTCGGACAAAATTTTTTTTCAGTAATTTCGAATTCTCTCGAAGTGTTTTATGATGTCATTTTTGAACTGCTGTATCAAAAACTTAAATTTAACTTGCATTGGGTAACCAAGATTTCAAATTGTATGAAAAATTAAAAAAAAATATTTTTCGCAAAAAAATTTATTCCTTAGATTCAGAAATTTGGGGTAACCGATGGAGGTCAATATCTCGAGATCTATGATAAGGCGGCTTGGTCGACATTTCTACCACGATTATTTCCCCTCAAGAATATTGCAAGGGTTGGAAGAGGCAACATTTTGACATTCAGGGCGGCTTTCTCAACATTTCTGCCCAAAATGAAGGCTCGGAAGAGGCATATTTTGAATTCAGGGCGGCTCATCAACATTTTCTGCCCAAATGAAAGGCTTGGAAGAGGCAGTATTTTTCATCTTAGAGGCGGCTTCATCAACATTTCTGCACATTGATATTATTAAGGGCCGGATTCATCGACATTTCGCCCAGTGATATTTTTAGGGCGGCTTCAATCGACATTTCAGACGTAGTGAAAATTTTTAGAAGCCATTTTGCAATGTGATGTAATAAATTGAACCAAGCTTATCAAAAATCGTATTTCCATCGTTTAACAAAAAATAATAACGAAATAAAAATTAAAAAGATTTTTCTAGATTAATCTCAGAACATCATAACTTTTTAGTAAACTTATGATCATAAGCCTGAATTTAAGACTTAGTATAAAATACGCGTTGAATGTCCTCTCTCATTCGAGATTAAAATGGACGTTTTCTGAGGAAACAGATATCGAACGACCAGGTACCTCTGGTTCTTTTAACTCGTAGACTGATTTCGGCAAGTAGTGAACGCATTCACCATTTATCGCATTTTACGACGCTTAATCATTACTGACAAGATCAGTTTATAAAATTATGATTAACTTTTTAACAAATGCGTAGTGCGTTTTTTTTTGAAAAATTTTAACTGTATTACAGTACTTATTTTTGCAAATTTTTCGAATCACCCAAATAAACTTCATCACCATAGCCCAAAAATGATCCCGTGGCCGGTATTTCAGAAATAAGCCGGTCAAAATAACTCTTGTTTTTTTTTTTCAAAATTGCTTAACTCCCGTAGTGTCTTGGAGCCATCCGTGCGCGATTGGTCTTTAATCGCATTAGGACCCTTATCATGTATGAATGACAATTTACAAGTGTTCAAGTCGACTATTGGATAATTTGACGTTTTTGTGCGTTTTTTCGAAAAATTTTTACTGTATTAAGTACTTATTTTTTTGCAAAAAAATTTAAATCATCAAAAAGCCTTTTTTGAGCAGGATCAGAAAAAATTCTAAGACATGTTTTCTCAATTACAAATAGCCGAAGATGACCACGTGACCGTTTTTCAGGAATAAAGTTTGGTAAAGTAGATTTTTTTCAAAAAGTTACATAAATCAATTTTTGAAATAAGTTGAAATGGTTCTTAAAAAGTTTTTTAAAGACTCTTTCTATTACACAAGTCAAAAACGATCACGTGGACTTCAATTAAGGAATAAGCTTCTGGTACAAGTAACAATAGTGATCAAATCACGCCGAAAACATCACGTGGATCTTATTTTTTCAAGAAATAAGATCAATCATGACATATTCAACTTATTTTTTGAATAATTTCGTCCTCGTATTTTATTCTTACTTTGGTGTAATAAGAAAAAAGCCTTAAAACGATTGAAGTAAACCTGGAATTTTGGTTGACGTTAATTTTGAACTTTTTTCAAATTCTGTACTAATTACCTGTATGTCTTTTTTTCGAAAGTAGTCAAATCACGTAGAAGACCCCTAAGGTGTGGTGTCGCTGACTTTTGGACACTTTACGAAGCTATTGTTTTGGGATTAACTGGCAGAGCTGATATCCAAAAAGTCTTGCAGTCTTGAGAAAACTCTTGCACTAATATTGTGATTTAACAGTAATCTGATAAAATCTCGACTACGCTTTCAAGAAACCTCCTAAAATCGCTCAATACGCATTTTCTCCGTCAATTTTCAAACCATTTTTTCATTATTTTTGTGTCTGGCTTCAAGAAGCCTCGGCGTCATGAATGCATTATTGTCGTTTTATTCGGAATTTTTTGCTTTTGGGCAGGCAAAAAACGAAAAACTAAAATTATGATTTATTTATGATTAAAATTGAAAGTGCCTAGAGTTTGTTTTCTTTGACCTACGAGTAAAAATTGCCCAAATCCTTAAAAGTGTTTTGTACTTTACCGGAAAAAGATTATTTTGAAGCATTGTTTTTCTGGTTTCTAATGTTTGTCAAAATTTAGGCTCACATGAAATTGACATGGCCCTCAAGAGACGCCAAATCAATTTTCGAAAAAAACTCTCTATCTGTTTTGTCAACCAAGGCCCTGTTGCTTCAGATGCAGTTGAGCCGCAACTGTATCCCTAAGCTGGTGGAGGAAGATAGCTTTGACCTTGGCCTCCGAAACTGAGAATTTGGGCTTACAACAAAACATTACGATAATGCAAAAAACATTACGAAATCGTTAAAACATATTTTTTTTGAGGATAAAAATAAATTTTTTGATCAAGATGTTCAGCACTAAAAAAGAGGAACTCAAAGATAATTAAATTTTTGAAAAAATTAAAGGTTTAAAATGTATGTCTGACCTTAATCTCGATAATTAAAACCATATTTTTACTTTTTTCCCCATTCAACCGTAATAAGCCTTCAAACGTTCAAGTCGAAACTATTTGTATTTAATTTGTTTTCTGGATTTTCGTGCGTACTTTTTGCGCAAAAGAATCCGAAACTCGTTTTTCAGACGATGAGAATGAGGCTATTTTAACATGCAGAGGCACATATTGTCAATAGTCAGTGTTATATTTAATCTTTTGTAAATTCATATGTGACGTGAAACTGTATGGTTTTCCGATGAAGTAGGCCCGAAACTAAATCTCTATTTTGGTTCTTGCATTTATCGAGCCACACAGGATGTACGATTAGAAAAAAAATTATCTTAGCCTCCGCAATTTAAGTCCTATCCAGATCTCGAGTATGAAAAATATGAATATTCTTTTTCGCCTTTATTATCTCTGGCGTTTTCGGTGTGAGGGGAAATTTTCATGGTTTTGAAGTGTGAGGGTTAGACAATTTTTGTCATTTGTTGATTACCCTTAGCAACCGTTTATCCGATTATAAAAATTTTAAATTTTGTTATCTATTATTTGATCATGCGGTTTCATTTCGGGTCAAAGTTGGACTTTTGTAGCAAATTTTTATTTTTCAACTAATCAGCGATTGCGGCAGAAATTTTCTGAAAAAATAAATTTAATGTATCTCCAGTGAGAAATTTTTCTTTCTGAATGGTTAGTTTATTTATTTCGTTATGATGAGCTTTTCCTGTAAATCCTAAATACCGGTGGGTGTTTTACCACCCACCAAATCATGGAATCGCCGTTTAACACCACTGTGGTCATCTGAGACCCATACCGTTTTCACACAAAGTGTAAATGCTTGGCATCTTTTGAGACCAAATCACTTGATTTGAAATATTTCGAGTTTTTGGGCACTCATTTCCGTGGGTTACACCACGTGATCGTTTGGTATATAAAAGTTGAGATGATCAATCTGGAGCAGAATTTTACGTTCTACCGAAAGTGAGTAGCTTGCGAAAAAAGATGACATTTTGCGTTTGTTAAAATTTTTTAACTTGCAAATACGAAAAAAACGAGTTTTCGACCGACTTTAACATCGGCGCACCGAGTGGTCGGAGCGCAAAAAGATTTTTTGACTAAATTTCAGGTCAGAAATTTTCCTCAGTCCGAAATTTTACATTCCTAGGACCTTTTTATCGGGTGCTCATTTTTTTGCTGGGAGCCTACTTATAATTGAAATCTCCCTTTAGATTACTTTTGAAATCCTCGAATATTCGCTTAATGTCAGAATTAATTAAATAAAGCTTGTGTGGTCCATAATGGCTGATCTTTCTAATAATTATATAAGTATACTCTGTGCATCAGAAATGTCAATTGATCGGCCCTAACATATGCAATATGGCAGAAATGTCGAATGAAGCCGCCTAAGAATATCATGTTGGCAGAAATGTTGATGAAACGCCCTAATTACAATTGGCAACAATGTTGATGAAACCGCCTTAAATTCAAAATGTTGCTCTTCCAAGCCTTCATGTTGGGGAAATGTTGAATGAAGCCGCCCTAAAAATATCAATGTGAGCAGAAACTTTGATGACCCGCCTAAATTATCATCTGGGCAGAAATGTGATTGATGAAACCGCCCTAAATTCAAAGTGTTGCCCTCTTCAAGGCCTTTCATTTTTGGCAGAAATGGTCGATGAAGCCGCCTTACGATATCACTGTGACAGAAATGTTGATGAAGCCGCCCTTAAATTGTGGAAATGTTGCCTCTTCTAAGCCTCATATTCTGGGAAAATAATCGGCAGAAATGGTTCGACCAAGCCGCTTTATCGCTATACATGGACAATATTAATTTTTGGCAGCATTCAAAATTTTGATCACGGTTTAGTTACTATAACTAAAAAATAAATTTCGAACAAAAAAATTTGATTTTTCTTAGTATTTTTTTTCGAAATCGTGCTGTTTTTGAGAAGATCATATCAGAATTATTATTTTCTCGGTATCCGCGTCCCTTGTTGTGTAAGCTATAGAAAAAATTAGTAAATAAACTTTTTTGGAAAAAAATTAGAAATTGATAAAAATGGGAATCTGGCGAATTAGACACAACCGAAACTTTGAACGTCTCGCATAAGGTAGTTTTTTTTTTAGACGCGACAGATTCACTTTTCACCACGGACTAACCGTTAGAGATATTGAAACGTTTTTTGCATTCAAGCTGAAAAAGCTTGAGGCCAAAATTTGTGATTTTTTTTTTGCTTGACCGGTAATTCACGGTTTTACCGGTTTCTTCAGTTTCTCTTAAATAATAAACAAAAAATACCTAGGCAAACCAACCTAACTACCTAGCAAACCAAAGAAGATATTGTAAAACGAATTCCACTTTTACCTGGAGACACAATTTGTAAAAAGTGCTTTTTTTTATAAAATCTGACATCAGTGCTCCAATGAAATTGAATAAGAACTCGATACACCCAGACAGGTCGATTTAACATGTAATTTTTGTCGATTTTGCGCAAATAGACTGAAAATTACATTTCTAATTCCACTTTACCCCTAAAAACATTAATAGTGGGCGTTAGAAACATAAAAAATTTTGACATCTCATGACTAAATAAATGATACAAATTTAGTCAAAAACCGGGGTTTTCAACCAGTTCACGACCGGTACGATCATGCAAAAAACTTTTCAATACATTTTTTGAAAAATTCAGACAAAAATCAACTATATTCCGAGATTTCATTATCGTCAGGCTGTCCGTTAGAACAGGACTGGCGCTTTAAAAAAGGTAAAACGCGTCGGTTACCGCCTTAAATTCATATTGTTCTTATCAACCTTGCGATTTCTATTTTTTTATCATTTTAAGTTCGAATTCATTAATTTCTAAAATTTCGATTTTGGCGTAAAAATTGTAAAAAATTTATTAAATAAAGTTGAAAGGTAGTCGCCTCCGTTACCTTCGGTTATTAATTAATGAAAAATAAAATATTGTCCGTCAAATTAGACACTTTCGATGGGATTCTACCGTTTCTTAGGACTTCAATTTAAGCTAACTTTCGATTTAATTTGAGTAAAAAAACTAACTTCCGGTCTACTCAAGTGACAAAATCAGGAGTTTTACGCAAGTCAATTAAAAATCCCTTCCCTACAATTTGTTTGGATTTTAATTACTGTCGTGTGCGTATATATGGCCAAAAAGACAGAAATTCTGACATTTTTGCCTATTTTCGGGGGTGCCTATATCGAAAATCCTACCTAGTCGTAAAATTGTATTGATACGTCACAAATAGGGAGATACAGCAATTTCATTGGTCACTTCTCGAGAATCCAGTCATTTCATTGGTCACTTTCTATTTTTGTGACGTATCAATACAGCCTGAGTTTTCTCGTTTACTACGTTTTCTTTCGTCCGCCGGGTAGACAGTCAAAGACTCTAGAAAACTCAGGCTGTACAATTTTATGACTAGGCAGGATTTTCGATATATGGACAAAACGACCCCCTAAAATGTATGAATGGAAATTTTTCGAAAGTTATTTTCACTAGTAATTTTTTATATGAACAACGATTTCACATGGACGAAACGACAAAAATTCGCCTGTCCTTATAGACACTCACGACCGTATCTATCTCACTCAAAAATGTACAATCTTGTATATTCAAAAGTCCTGAGATCTTATCCTATTTTGGGCATGATCACCCTAAATATGTCAAATCAGGAACCACCATACCCTGAGGGGGTTAACTAAATCGATCAAAATGTTAACGCAGCATTTCAGAAAGAACAATAATCGTGGCAGATTTGTCCGACAAGCGTTCTGACAAAATATATTATTGCCACATAAGTTTTCATTGAAATTGTAAATCGCGTTTTTTCTCATTTATCAAATTCTGCATTTATTTATGATTAAAATTCTGCCTCAATTAGGGATATCATATCTCGGATATGTCACTTTATTTTATTTCCAAATCTCACTCCGCTTTTTATGTAAATTTATAAGAATAGTTTTTAGTATAAATTTCAAAAACGGAAATATTATACAGCTGAAAAATTTTTTCGGAAAATTATGAAAAAGTTTGTAATTACTGTACAAGCTATCTTATTAATAAATCAAATGATGAATACGTGCATGTATCTTTTTTATTGCAGGAAAGTAGGGTGTCCAAGTTCAGGATTTTTTTTTGAGAAAATAAAAGACTGTAAAATATGTTAAATTCAAAAAGTACTTCGAATTTTTCGTAATTTTGAAATATTACCCCTTAAATTTAAATCAATCGTTCATTATGACTGTATCTATGCGTCAGGCGCAACTTTGAGGTTTTTAATCAATCAGAGAGAACCACAAATCTTATTATGAATAAGATTTGCAATTTTTCGTAATTGAAAAACCGGAAAATTTTCTGAACTTTTGAGGGTAATTTTGAGAGAAAATCAGTTTTGACCTTGGACACCCTAAGGGAGTTTTTTAGAACGGTCAAGTTTGCATTGCATCTGTCTAACAGCATTACTTCTGCCCAAAATGAAGTTCGAATTCAACAAAAATCAGGTTCGTGCTACAACTATTAAATCATTGTTAACTCTCAGCCGCACGTACGGTCATGTACGACCGGATCTACTTGAAGCATGTTTTTCGACTCTTATACATAATGGGATCATCGTCGACCGAGTGAACGATAAAAACTTTTTCTAATTTCTTTTTTTTTGGAAATTAACTCGTAGACTTGATTTCTGCCATCTAGCTGCCAAATAAACACATAATCTCAGAATTTTGAACATAACGGCATTTTCCAAAAACGTCACGTGATCTTATTTTCAAGAAATAAGGATTTATTTATAGACATTTTCAACCTTATTTTTGGATTATCGTCACGTGAATTTATTCCGTTTGGTTAATGAGAATAAAGTCTTGAAAACGTTTGAGTTCATCACAAATGTTTTCTACGTTAATTTGAGTACTTTTCATAATCCGTATATGGTGATCGTATATTCAAATTCACGTCAAGTCACGTACCGTCAACGTCAGTTCAGCTTGAGACTTGTAGTACCCTCAAAAGATCGGAAGGTCGACTTTTTGATGAAAATTTAGCAACTATGGGTCATTAATGTACTGAAAGAGGCCAAGAGCAAAATCCTCTGTGAAATCTGACATCTTGCATCGTGTAGACCGTTAAGTCATAATTGACCCATAGTTGCTAATATTTCCATGAGAAGTCGACCCTTCCGATTATTTTGCTGGTTATTTCAAGTTATACGTGAACTTGAAATTGACCTTGACCTTGAACGAGAAATACAATATTCCAACACAATTTAGAGCCTTTACTACGAGAATTTTGATAAAACTTATAATCATTTAGGACAGAGCGATAGCAAGATCATTTGAAGTTAAATATGAGGTAGTTTCAAATATAAATAAAGGTTTAATTTCATCTTATTATTGCACTTTGTGGTACTGAAGGAGGTCATTTCTCGACTTTTTTTTTCTTTCCCCAATTAAATGCCTTTTTCTTACGTTTCTCAAAAAATTTGTTTTCTCAATTGTATAGCAAATTGGACTAAATTGTATTTTAAGACAATAAAGATAACAGTAATGATG
>SCLH01000915.1:233899-244392 GCA_004367855.1 Oikopleura vanhoeffeni
TATTAATCGCATTTTACGACGCTTAATCATTAATGACAATATCAGTTATAAAGTATCAATAAAACTTTAAAACCAAAATGACGTTTGTGCGTTTTCTTTTTGAAAATTTTTACTGTATTACAGTACATTATTTGCAAAAAAAATTTGGAATCACCAAATAAAACTTTGATCGTGATCAGAAAAAAAATTTTAAGACTTTTTTCTATACAGCATAGCCCAAAATTATCACAGTGACCGTATATATCAAGAAATAAGGTAGGCCAAAATAGTTATCTCGTTTTTTTCTAAAATTGCTTTAAATCACTTTTAAAAAAAAGAGAAGAGTTCTTTAAATAGTTTTAAGACTTTTTTTCCATACACCAAAGTCAAAAACGACACGTGACCCTTCCATTAAGGAATAGGTTGGTTTTCAAGTACAAAATAGTACTCAAATACGCTGAAATTGTGAGGACTTAATAACACATATCTAAGAATTTTGACATAACGGCATTTTCCAAAAACGCGTCACGTGATCTTATTTTCAAAGAAATAAGGATTTATTTATAACATATTCAAACCTTATTTTGGATTATTTCGTCACGTGAATTTATTCCGTTTGGTGTAATGGAATAAGTCTTAAAACGTTTGAAGTTCATCAACAAATGTTTTGACGTAATTTGAGTACTTTTTCAAATTACCGTATTATGGTATCGTATAATCAAATTACGTCATGTCACGTTACCGTCAACGTCAGTTCAGCTTAGACTTGTTAGTACCCTCAAAAGATCGGAAGGTCGACTTTTGATGAAAATTAGCAATATGGGTCAATTTGTACTGAAAGAGGCCAAGAGCAAAATCCTCTGTGAAATCTGACATCTTGCTCTGTAGTGACCGTTAAGTCATAATTGACCCATAGTTGCTAATATTTCCATTGAGAAAGTCGACCCTTCCGATTATTTGCTGGTATTTTCAAGTTTATACGTGAACTTGAAATTGACCTTGGAACGAGAAATAAAAAATATTCCCCACAATTTAAGAGCCATTTACTAGAGAATTTGTATAAAACTTTATATCTATTTTAGACGGCGCAGAGCGATAGCAAATCATTTGAAGTTAAATATGAGGTAGTTTCAAATATAAATAAAGGTTTAATTTCATCTTATTATTGCACTTTTGGTATGAACTGGAGGTCATTTCTCGACTTTTTTTTTCTTCCCCATATAAATGCCTTTTTCTACGTTTCAAAAAAATTTGTTTTCCAATTGTATAGCAAATTGGCTAATTGTATTTTAAGACAATAAAGAAAATAAGTGTATGATGAACTTTGCTATATGGGTCGATTTAAGATGGCAGCTAGATGGCAGAATCAATCTGGGTACAGACTACTTCTAAAGTCTACGAGTTTAAGTAATTAAATTTCCAGACTATTTTTGCAAAAAATCTCAAACACTTCAAAAAACACAATTCAACAGACAAAATAAGACTTTTTCCATTACGGTATAGAAATAAAATCGATTATATCACGTGACCATATAAATGAGAACTAAGCTTTGACCGGTTTTTGCTCTCTAGTGACCTTTCAGTATACAAATGACCATAGTTGCATATCTGCTCATCAGAGTTGAAACTTGCAGATTCTTTTGAGAGTACTCGAAAGTCCATTACGATTGACCTTGAACTTTGACCGCTTGTTTGAGGTCGACCACCTGATCGTCGACTTCTCATGTTAACCAAAACCCTGAAAAACCTCGATTAAAAGGCAAAGATGCCAAAACATTCTATCCGCGGTTGAGAGTTAAAAGATCATAATTTTTTTCAATTTGGAATTAATTTGAAAAAATTAAAAAAATATTGTTTTTTAAATGTTTTTTTCACAAAGAAATATTTAAGTTTTTGTTTGGTTCTATGAAAATTCGTTTGTTGTTAGTAAAAAATTATTGTAGACCAGCAAATTGTGCCAGCCCTGCAAAAATCTGTCGGCCTGTTAAAGTCAGGTGAAGGTAAAATTCAAAATGAAAACCTAGTCAAGAAAAGTAGACTCACGTGATATCGAACTTGTTAGACTGTCATTGATAAGAACAGTTTCAAGTTTTTCCACCTCTTAGAACTAAAATGATATAATACGAAATTAACGTTTTCGAGACATGAAAGTGATTGTTATGAGACGCAAACTTTTGATGTTGTGTGTCCTTAAAAACGGATGAGGAAAAAAAATGTAAGAGCATATTATTGGTCGCTAAATTGTTAACAATGTTCCCACGTTTATCTATTAGGAAATAACCTGTGAATGGTGCAATCTTTAAATTATAAGATAAGAATATGCGAAAAAATTCTGAAACTATGCCTGCATTTATACAAGAATCTACTGTATTATACGGTATTATGAATTTTGTGTACACTGAAAGCAAATTGCTGTGATGATTTTGAAATGTACGTGAGAATGTCATTGCGAAAACGTCAGGACGTTTGAGAAAACTGTCAGGGACGTTGGAGAACACGTCAGGACGGTTGAAAAACTGTAGGACCTTTGACTTGAGTTAGAACTGTCAGGCGTTCGTCAAATATACTTTTTTTTGGTAATTTTATCTAAACATTACTTAATTTTTAGCTTTGTATCAACTTTATGAAGATGAGCAAAATAAAACTGCTGATTTTTAATTAATGGGTCTTTCAAGATTTTAGCAAAATAAGAAACAAAATTCTTGAAGAACATTAAAACTTAAATTTTGAAATAAATTTGATAATTTTGAGTGAGAATTCCGGTGAATTGTTCTTAAGATTGGAACGGTGACGCTTATGAATTTACATATATGAGAAGAATTTCCACCCTACGTTTTTATGCAGTTTTTTTGCAAGTACAGTAATGCTACAGTTGTGTTTTAAATTTTTTCTAAAAAATTGTACTGTTGTTCAGTAAACGGTTTATATCATTTACCTATGCACTAACCGAATTAATTTTGTTATCAAATTCAGAATTTATGAGACGATTTGGAAGAAAAAATGATGCTGTCCGAAAATTTAAATTGCGGGACTAGGGGCCTTGCAGCTTGATGTTGATAATTATCACATCGGATTTTTTCTTTCCGGGGGCGAAACTTTTTTTTTGAAAATGTTATTGAATACTTGCAATTGACGTATATACAGACAATTGATTCTTATGAAAATATTTCAAAAATCACCATTTATAATCTGAAATTAGACGATTTGAAAGGAATTTCAACACAAAAATGGGTTATCATGTTTTAAGTTATTTGCTAGAGATATTTTTTTTGCATTTTTTAACAAGTGGATTTTTTTCTTCTTGCCAAAAATTTGCAAAAAATTAATGATTTTTTCGGTCCAATTTTTTTGAGATTTTACAAGTATCCCGGAATCCAGTTCTTGCGAAGCCGATATTGGTGCTAGAGGCTGATTTTTTGCTTTAGCGGTCGGTGACTATAGTGACTCAAATAACCCGTCAAAACTTCAATGGTCAATTTCAAGTTCATCGTTTAAGACTTGAAAGTACTCTCAAAAAGAACCGGGAAGGAGTGACTACTGTTAGAGTGTATACTGGTTAGGTGCTACGAGTGCAAAAAACTGTTCACACTCAAGGTCATCTTAAGTTCAGTTTTGGCTCTCGTAGACCTTACGGTATATAATTCGCCATGGTGTTCTAATACGGCTCATCAGAAGTGGAATTGACTTGAACTTTTGTCGGGTTATTTGACGGTCAACTATTAGTCGCCGACCTAAAGGCCAAAAAAGGTACCCAAAAAACGCTAATTTTCACTGGCCAAGAAATCAGCCTTTCTAGCCTTAATCAACAGGCCTTCGCTAGATTCCAGAACTACTAGTAAAATCCACAAAAAATTGACCAAAAATCGATTTTTTTAGAAAAATTTTGCGACAATTAAAAAATTTACATCTTAAAATGACCAAAAAAAATTCTACGAAGATAGCTTAAAAAACATGATACCTTTTGTAGTTTTGAAATTCCTTATTTTCAAATCGTCTTACCCATCGCAGGTTTGAATATAACTGGGAAAACTTTATTGCACTGTTAGCAAAAATTTCGAAATATAGCCTGAGTTGTTGCGTAAGATGTTTTCAGAAGTAAACTACTTAGCGTCAAGTTTGTGTTTGTTATAGTTTATTAATCAAGTGATTAATTATCGGGCACGTCTTTACCATACTCTTACCACTACTCCTAAACTCGTAGACTTTAGACATGAATCTGTAACCCAGATCGATTTTAGCCAAACGCGTTGCCACACTTTAATCGGCCTAATTAGCAAAGTTCTCTTATCAACATTCTTTTTCAATAAGCTTAAATATTCAGCCAATTTTGGCATATACCAAATGAAAAAACACAATAAAATTTAAACGAATTAAATGCATTTAATGAGATAAGAAAAACAAAAAAGCTTGCGAATATACCTCCAGTCAAACACAAAAGTGCATATAAGATAAATTAAACCTTAATGTTATATTTGCAATGACCTCATTATAAAACTTAATGATTTTCTATCGCTCTGTTAAATATTTATATGTTGGTCTCAAAGTATCTCTAGTATAATGATCTTAAATTATTTTGGAATCATAATTTTCTCGATGGCGAGAAAGAAAGAGAGAGACTTCCTACGCCTGAACGATTCTTATGATAGTGTCAATTGACTCTAGACGATTTACGAGTTAATCAATACAAGTCTTAGACAATTCGTGCACGATTCTTTTTAAGGGGTTACTTCCACGTGATCTTGAGTACTTTTGAAAAAAAAGTTCATTGTACTAGTAATTTAAACAAGTACTCAATTACGTCAAAAATTCCAGGGTCAACTTCAACTTTTTTAAGAGACTTTTTTCTCATTACACCAATGTCCGAAAAATCGGGGACGAATAATTCAAAATAAGGTTTGGAAATATGCTCATAGAGTAAATCCTTATTTCTCAAAAATAGACCAGTGCACGGTGGACATATTATTATGTGCACTCTATGTGTAGGCAAAAATTTTTCGGTATTTATCACATTTGTTTACTTCACCAAACTTTTTCCTAATTGAAGGTTACGTGATCGTCTTTAGATTTGGTTAATGGAAAAAAGTCTTAAAAAAACTTTCTAAAAGAACCTTTTCACTTTTTCAAAAATTTGATGTTAAGCCCAATTTTTGAAAAAAACAGGCACATTTTTTTCGACCTTATTTCTCGAATATACGTCACGTTGATCATTTTTGGGCTATGATGTAATGGAAAAATGTCTTAGAATTTCTTTACTGATCACGATGAAAGTTTATTTGTGATTTAAATTTTTGCAAAATAAGTACTGAAACACAGTAAATATTTTCAAAAAAAACGCACAAACGTTATTTTTTTCAAGTTTATCGATAACTTATAACTGATCTTGGCTCGATGATTAACGCGTCGTAATGCCGGATTAATGCGTGATGATGCAACGCGTGGGCTAAATCGGTCTACGAGTTAACTTCAACTTGTTGATTCGTTGACAGAAAGATTACGCGGACTAATAACCCCCTCGATATATGTATGTTTTGTAAATATCCGCGATGAAGTATTGAGCATGTTATGATTATTACATGTTGAATGATAGAAGTCTTAACCGTGGAGCGATTATAATTCATTATAATTGTTTATCGGATGAAAAAACCGTGACTGGTGGAGCTAGTTAAAACAAGACTTAATCTGACCAAAAAACAGTTTATATCCCCCTGAGAATATAACATAGCTAAAATTACTTGTGAAGGTGTTTAGTACCCGAGAAGCTGTTTTTTCAAAACAAAATCTAGTGCCAAAATGAGCGCATGAAGACTGTTTTTAACCCTCGAAGCATATAAAAAAGTTCCGCCCAAGCATATAGCCTGTCAGGAGGCTTTTTTTGAGCGTTGTTAACTCCCGTAGTGTCTTTTGCGCCACGCTGGCGCAATGGGCTTTTAATCGCCAATTTTAGACCCTTATATCATGTATGAATGACAAAATTTACAAAGTGATCGATCAAACTATTTGAATAATTGATGTTTGTGCGTTTGTTTGTCGAAAATTTGCTGTATTACAGTACTTATTTATTTGCAAAAAAATGGTAAATCATCAAAAAGCCTTTGCAGCGGGAGCCAGAAAAAAAAAGTTCTAAGACTTCTTTCCCATACACCATAGCCCCAAAGTGATTCACGTGACCGCGTATATTCAAGGAATAAGGTTGCCAAAACTAGTACTGTTTTTTTTCAAAAATTACTTAAATCAATTTTTGAAAGAAGTGAATGCGTTTTTCTTAGAAAAGTTTTAAGACTTTTGTCTCCAGGACACCAAAGACCAAAACGGATCACGTGACCTTCAATTAGGAAATAGGTTTTAGAGTCAAGTAAACAAATAGTGATCAAATTACGCCGGAAAATTTTTTTGGCCAATAAACACTTAATTCAAGAGTTTTGATCATAATAATATTTTCCAAAAACGGTCACGTGATCCTTATTTTTCGAGAAATAAGGATTATTTATGACATATTCCAAACCTTATTTTGGAAATTATTTTCGTCACGTGATAATATTTCGGACTTGGGTGTAATGAGACAAATGTCTTAAAAACGTTTGAAGTTGACCCTGGAATTTTTTTGACGAATGGTGAGTACTTTTTCAAATTTACTGTAATATGCGCCTTTCTTTCAAAATTACTCCAACCACGTGGAAGACCCCTTAAAAGAATCGTCACGAATTTCTAGACTTTTATTGCCTTTTAAATTGGCCTCCGGCTTACAATAGAGCATTTTCTAGAAGGGCCAAAACTTCGCGGAAAACTGATTACATTAATAATGCGATAGGCAAAAGAAAGAAGAGAGATTGATTTAAATTATTTGCATATGCCGCGAAGATAATCCACTAAGTTTTAAAGGAATATTATTTTACATGAAGGAATGTGATGAAAACATTCCATTTTTTTTGCCAGATGCAATCCAAATTGGTGGCGGTTTAATATTTGAAATATGAAAATGTCAAATTAACCCTCAATTGTGTTATTTATGCACTTGTTTCCTGGAGAATCGGCAAAAATGAGAGAGTTTTTTTTAATTTTTTCTTATTCAACATTGCATACCGTATTTATAAAACTTTCTAACCAAATTGTTTTATAGACTGTAGAGAAATTCTTTGAATAATATGATTATCATTGGGAAAAAAAATATATGTTTGATAAGAATGGTTCGGTTATAATGCTCAATTTCAAAGCGCTTGGCGCCACGGGATGGCGCAAAGACACTACGGGTCCAGAGATGGTGGCCCACTTTTCACGGGGAGTTACAGAAAAAAACCCTTATTAGATTCAACCTTCAAAATTTTTCGTGTATTGGATAAAAGTTTGAAGAGTTAAACCTTTCGAAAACCCAATTTATTATATTTCTAGAAATTGTTTAAAGGTTTTATTTTCTTTTTAAAAATCCGTCCTCTTTTTTTTTTCTTGGTGTGTGTGGTGTTTTTGCTTATATGGGTCGATTTTAAGAATGGCAGCTAGATGGCAAAAATCAAATCTGGGTACAGACTCACTTCTAAAGTCTACGAGTTAAAGTAATTAATTTCCAGACTTATTTTTGCAAAAAAATCTCAAATCACTTCAAAACACATCAACAGACAAAAATAAGACTTTTTTCCATTACGGTATAAAAATAAAATCGAATTATAATCACGTGACCATATAAATGAGAACTAAGCTTTGACCGGTTTTTGCTCTCTAGTGACCTTTCAGTATACAAATGACCCATAGTTGCATATCTGCTCATCAGAAACTTGAACTTGCAGATTCTTTTGAGAGTACTCGAAAGTCCATACGATGACCTTGAACTTTGACCGCTTGTTTGAGGTCGTCCACCTGATCGTCGACTCTCATTGTTAACAAAACCCTGAAAAAACCTCGATTAAAAGGCAAAGATGCCAAAACATTCTATCCGGTTGAGGAGTTAAAGAATCATAATTTTTTTCAATTTGGAATTTAATTTGAAAAAATTAAAAAAATATTTGTTTTTTAAATTGTTTTTTTCACAAAGAAAATATTTTTAAAGTTTTTGTTTGATTCTAAGAAAATTCGTTTGTTGTTAGTAAAAAATTATTGTAGACCAGCAAAATTGTGCCAGCCCTGCAAAAATCTGTCGGCCTGTTAAAGTCAGGTGAGGTAAAATTCAAAATGAAAACCTAGTCAAGAAAAGTAGACTCGTGACTATCGAACTTGTTAGACTGTCATTGATAAGAACAGTTTCAAGTTTTTCCACCTCTTAGAACTAAAATGTATATAATACTGAAATAACGTTTTCGAGACGATGAAGTGATGTTATGAGGACGCAAACTTTTTGTATGTGTGTCCTAAAAACGAATGAGGAAAAAATTAAGGCATCATACTATTGTCGCTAATTTTTATTTCCACGTTTAATCTTTAGGAATAAGCTTGAAAGTGCATTTTATATTATGAAAAATTGACGAAAATTGAAAATTGATGCATAAAAAGATAACGTATTTCAGTATTATGCATTATCACTGAAAGAAATTCCTGTTGATTTGAAACTTTTTGTCGGCGTTTGAGAAATGGTAGGAGTTTGAGAAACCGTCAGGACGTTTTGAATATGTCAGGCACGCTTGAAACTGTCAGGTAGTTGTCAATATACTTTTTTTTTGGTACGTTTATCTGTAAAATTACTCAATCTTAGCTTTTGATTCACTTTATGAAACTGAGCAATAACTGTGATTTTTAATAATGGTCTTTTCAAGATTTCTAAGCCAAATAAGAAACCTGCTCTTGGACATGTGAAACATTCAATTTTGAAATGAATTGATAAATTTTGGTAGAAATTCTGGTGTGACAATTTGTTCTATAAGATATGGAAGGTGACAGCCTTATGATATCTTAATACTATGAGAGAATTTCCACCCTACGGTTTTTCATAGTTTTTTTGCAAGTACAGTTGTGTTTAAATTTTTTCTAAAAAATGTACTGTTGTTCCAGTAAACGGTTTATATCTTTTCCTATGCATAACCGAATTTAATTTTGTTATCAAATCAGAATTTATGAACGATTTGAAGAAAAATGATGTCCGAAAATTTTAAAATTGCGACTAGGGGCGCCCTTGAGCTTGATTTGAAAAATTATCACATCGGAATTTTTTCTTTTCCGGGGGCAAAAATTTTTTTTGAAAATGTTATTGGAATACTTGCATTTGACGAGTTATACAGACAATTGAAATTTTTATAAATATTTCAACAAAATCACATTTATAACTTGAAATTAGACGATTTGAAAGGAATTTCAAAACTAAAAAATGGGTATCAATGTTTTTAAGTTATCTTGTAGAGAATTTTTTCTGATCATTTTAAAACGTAGGATTTTTTTGTTCTCCAAAAATTTGCAAAAAAAAATGGATTTTTCGGTCAATTTTTTGAGATTTTACAAGTAGTCCGGAATCCAGTTCTAGCGAAGCCGTATTGAGTGCTAGAAGGCTGATTTTGTTGCTTTAGGGTCGGTGACTAATAGTTGACCTCAAATAACCCGTCAAAATTCAAGGTCAACTTCAAGTTCATCGTATAAACTTGAAAGTACTCTCAAAAGAACCGGAAGAGTCGACATACTGTTAGAGTTGTATACTGTTAGGTCGCTAGAGTGCAAAAACTGTTCAACACTCAAGGTCAATCTTAAGTTCAGTTTTGGCTCTCTAGCGACCTTACGGTATATAATTGACCCATGGTTTCTAATACGCTCATCAGAAAGTCGGAATTGACCTTGAACTTTGTCGGGTTATTTGAGGTCAACTATTAGTCGCCGACCCTAAAGCAAAAAAACGCTTAATTTTCACTGGCCAAGAAATCAGCTTTCTAGCACTTAATACGGCTTCGCTAGATTCCAGACTAACTGTAAAATCACAAAAAATTGACCAAAAAATCGATTTTTTTAGAAATCTTTAGCAGAACAATAAAATTCTACATCTTAAAATGACCAAAAAAAAATCTCTACAAGATAGCTTAAAAACATTGATACCCATTTTTTAGTTTTGAAATTCCTTATTTCAAATCGTCTTACCCATCGCAGGTTGAATATATAACTTGGAAAAAAACTTTAATTGCACTGTAGAAAAATTTCGAAAATATAGCCTGAGTTTTGTTGCGTAAGATTGTTTTCAGAAGTAAACTCACTTAAGGGAGTACTGGTCGCATTTTAAGGCCAAAAACAGGGTTTTCAGCGTCGCCTCAATGAAATACTAGAAACAGCACGAACATATGGATTTCAGTTTAGGGATAATTGAACATTAATCTTGCTTCCACAAAACACATCGGAGGCCTCTGATTAGCCGACCAATCAGGAACGACCTTTCAAAAGTGGCACTATTTTCACTTCAAAAGCCTACTCCTCCCTGAGTTTTGAAGATAGAGAATACTGTTATAGCTTTTATTGACCACAGAGAACGTGGGCAGAGCCCCTAGTTGAGTTTTACTCAAAAAAATTTCATCCGGCGCTTAAATGAGCAAAAAACTTTTTTTTTTTTTTTTTTGGCC
>SCLH01000915.1:245449-277911 GCA_004367855.1 Oikopleura vanhoeffeni
ACGCGGACTAATAACCCCCTCATATATTATTTTTGTATAATATCCGCGACTGAAATTTATGCATGTATGATTTATACATGTATGAATGATTAGAAAGGTTTAACCGTGAGCGAGTTGATCAATTCATTTTAATAATTTTTATCGGATTAAAAAAACCGTGACTGGTGAGAGCTAGTTAACTAATGACTTAATCTGACAAAAAACAGTTTATATCCCCCTGAGAATATAACATAGGCTAAAATTACTTTGAAGTGTAGTTTAGTACCCGAGAAGCTGTTTTTTCAAAACAAAATCTAGTGCCAAAATGAGCTCATGAGACTGTTTTTAACCCTCCGAAGCATATAAAAAAAGTTCCGCCAAGGCATAATAGCCTTTCAGGAGGCTTTTTTTGAGCGTTGTTAACTCCCGTAGTGTCTTTTTGCGCATCGGTGGCGCAATGGCTTTTAATGTCGCAATTTTAGGACCACTTAATATTGTATGAATGAAAAATTTACAATAGTGATTCGGTCAACTATTTTGAATAATTGACGTTTGTTGCGTTTTCTTTTCGAAAATTTTTTTACTGTATAACAGTACTTTAGAAGTTTTTTAAGACTTTTGTTCCATGACACCAAAGACCAAAAACGATCACGTGACTTCAAATTAGGAATAAGGTTTTTGATCAAGTAAAAATATCGTGATCAAATTGCCACGCCGGAAATATTTTTGGCCAAATAAACACTAATTAAGAGATTTGAATCATATAATATGTTCCCAAAACGTCACGTGATCTATTTTTGAAAATAAGGATAATTAGACATATTCCAAACCTATATTTACTTGAATTAATTTCGTCACGTGATTTTATTCGGACTTGGTGAATGAGAAAAAATGTCTTAAAAAGTTTTGAAAGTGACCTGGAATTTTTTGACGTTAATTGAGTAACCTTTTTCAAATATACGTAAATATGCTTCTTCAAAATAACTCAAATCACGTTGAAGACCCCTTAAAAGAATCGTCACGAATTTCTAAAGACTCTTTATTGCATTGTTTAAATGGCTCCCGCTTTAAATAGAGCATTGCTAGAAGTTCCAAACTCGGAAAAGCTGTATTACATATAATGGTAGGCAAGAAAGAAGAAGATTGATAAATATATGTTTCATTGCCGAGATATCCATAGTTTTAAAGAATATGTTTTGTACATGAGAAGGTGATGAAAACATCCATTTTTTTGCAGAGCAATACCCAAAATGGTGGCGGTTTAATATTTGATAATATGAAAAATGTAAATTAACCACTAAATTCGTGTTATTTATGCACTTGTTTCTGAGATCGGCAAAAAATGAGGAGGAGTTTTTAATTTTCTTATTCCACCAATTTGATACTTTTTATAAACTTAAACAATTGTTTTTATAGGGATGCTATGGAGAATTCTTTATAATATGTTTATCTGATGTTGATGAAAATATATGTTTATAATGAATGTTCGGTTATTATGCTCAATTCAGCGCTGGCGCCACGGATGCGCAAAGATCACTACGGGTCAGAGATTGTCGGCCACTACGGGAGTTAACAAAAAACCCTTATTGATCAACCTTCAATTTTTCGTGTATGATCAAGTTGAAGAGTTAAACTTTCGAAAACAATTTATTATATTCTAGAAATTTTAAGTTTATTTCTAGAAAAAAAACGTTTGAAAAGCAAGGTTAATTACATGTAAACCACGTGATATCACTTTATGATAAGCCCAAGGAAATGTGTGTTAATCTCAATAACTGTGCAGTGCTCTGTCCTACTTAATACTTTTGTCTGATTGACTTTATCTGTTGTTAAATTTTAAAATGTATTAGAAGGAGAAGTTTCTGCGATCATTTTTGGCTGATTTAAAGTGACTTTAGCCTTTCAAAAGGCCTCGGAGGGTTAAGCATCTTTTAATTTCGAAGAAAAAATTTTATCACATTTTTAAAATCTCCGCAGTCATTTTAGTCATAAAAACATTTTAATTTTCATGAATCACATTTAATTATTCGATAGAATCATCGAGTATCTATATCTTGTAGATCATTATAGATTATCTTGTAGATCATATCTTCTGTTCACACTAATGTGAATCTAGGCAGCTCAGTAGGCAATTATACACTATAAGCTGCATAGATTTACATTGCTGTGAACAGGGAATATAATATATGGTCAGTCTTTAGAACCCCTTGAAAAATTCCATTTTATAATTGTTAAATAAGTTAAACTTATAAATACTTAAACTTATAAATACGTGAACTTTTAAAGGTCCACGGATATATTTACGCTTTATAATAACTAAGTGATGACGCGTCGTTAGTATTTTCATGCGTATCACTATAAATAATTTTAACAGACCAAACTAAAATTGATTTACTTTAACTCCTAGAGTCGGGAAATGCAAGAAACCGTAATTATTCATTCAAAAGTTATAAAAATATAGAGAGGGTTTGAATTTTCGGAACACTTTGGATGACGTTGATTATAATTTTTTTCAATATATATTTTTCAACGTTTCAGTTTATTTTAAATCATCTTCAAAATGAGAGGAAAAATTTCCAAGCAAAGACACAGTGTACACAAATTTTAATTTCTATCGGGCTCTCAGATGAAATATTTTTGTGCACTGTGTTTTTGCTTGAAATTTTCCTTTCTTCTTAAAGATGCATTTAAAATAAATTGAAAGGTTATTAGGGAAAAACAATTTTAATATTATATAATAAATATAGTATAGGTTTATTTGTCAACACCAAAAACATTTGAAAGTGGAGGCAAGTTTTGTTCAAGATAACAAATTATATTCATGTGCTTAAATGAAAACTCCCTTACTGATGACAAACCGGTTGATTAAAATTTTATTTTTAACAGAAATATAACAAACAACAAAAAGAGGTTTTTGGTAAACTAATCGCACTATAGAAACATATGGTCCACGCGTTGACCATGACCATGCTATTTATGAAGCGTATAACATAAGATTCATTATCAAATAATTTGCTACAATCCGATAAAAAATTTGTGAAAAAAAATAATATAAAAGCATCAAATGTGAATAAGAAATTAAAAACTTTCTCCCATGACCACGATTCACACAATTAAGTGCACTAGTAATACGAATAAAGGCATAATTTGACATTTGAAGTATTTAAACGCTCTGTTTTAAAACAATTCAATGTTTTTATTAAAATTTTCTCGAAACCAGCTTGTTAACCTCAAAAAGGTTTATCTTGAAAAGAAAAAAACAATTATTTTCATGACTTATATGAGATGACGCACTCGAGATGATTTTTTACATCAGTCTATCCAGTTTTGTTTGTATGCGTGTTATCGTAGGCGTAGAACAAGAATCCGTTATCCGATTTCAAATATTTTGAGCACTAAGAAGCACTAAAAAGTACTCAAATTACGTCATAAAAATTTTAGGATAAACTTCAAACGTTTTTTAAACTTTTTTCTCGTTACAGCAAAGTCCAAATAAAATCAGATGATGAAATACTTAAAAAATAGGATTTGGAATATGACATATATTAATCCTAATTTCTTGAAAAATAAGATCACGTGACGTTTTTGAAAATGCTGTAATGTTCAAAATTCTCAGATTATGCGTTTATTTTCTCTAAAAATTTTTAGGCGTAATTTGAGTACTATTTGTATACTTGAAGCAAAACCTTCTTTCCTAATTTGAAGGTAACATGATTGTTTTTGGACTTTGCTGTAATGGAAAAAAGCCTTAAAAACTTCTAGAGATGCTTCTCACTTTTTCCAAAACGTGATTTAAGTATTTTTTGAAAAAAACAGTACTATTTTTGCCAACCTTATTTCTTGAAAGACGGTCACGTGATCATTTTTTGGCTATGCTGTAATGAAAAAAAGTCTTAGAATTTTTTTTTGATCAGGCTCAATGGTTTTTTTGGTGATTCCAAAAATTTTTACAAACAATAAGTACTGTGATACAGTAGAAATTTTCAAAAAAAAACGCACAAACGTCAATTATTAAAATAGTCGATCCATCACTTTGTAAATGCTTCATTCATTGCGATTTAAGGGCACATGGTCACGCGTGACCATAAAGTTACACTAAGAGTTAAAACTCGCAAGTATGGCTTTTTTTTAAATTCTTCTCAATTTCGATAGTACTCAACTTATTTAAATACGGAATTTTTCAACTTATTAGTTCAGGACTAAAATAAGCGATAATTAACGTGCTCGTATTGTCAAAATACTACAGGCACTATTTTTAGGATCCGTACAAGTTATCAAATTTTTTTTTATAAATTTTTATTTTCCTGGTCACGATTATTTTCTATCATTCAAAAAAGTCATTTGGGTCTCGCTTTACCAAACTTTTTTTAAAAATCCTTCCTAAATAAATTATAATGAAACAGTGATCTTTATTAGGCGAACTGGTTAAATTTTATCGACAAAATCTATGATTTCATAGAAAAAAAATACGTGACGTTTAAAAGTTCGTTAAAATCTGAACAGAATTTTGGCGTTTAACTTTCATAATCAATATCCTTTTTCCCAACCTAAGTCCAGTTTCAAAATGCTTACTAATTCTATAGCGCGTGTTCGAATCCCACTTATTTTGTCTGAATGATTGTCTTGAGTATGATTATATGCAAGAGTGCTTAATATTGGGACCGCCAAAGTTAATCGGTGTGTAATCACTTATGAGGATTCTATAGGCCAGACAGACTTTTTTTGGGGCTCATAAATTTTTATTGCTACATAACAATATCATAAAAATCTCTGGAATAATAGTTCATAATCTCGTGAAGAACTTTTGCTGTAAACTTTCAAGATTGCATGTTGAACCAACCGGTAAATGAGGGTAACCGGGAGCAATAAAAATTTCTTAAAAGTCGAATTTTTTTCGTCATATTTTAGAAAATATTCAAACTCACACATAAGTTGTGAAATAGCATAGCAAAAAAATTACTACGGTCGTTTCTCGATTTTAATCCTAAAAATGTCTCGAATATGCTGAAAAGGACCATTTTTTGCTATTTTAACCACAGAAAATCGAATTTTTTTTACATGTGATTTACAAAATGTATTTTAACATGTATCACAGATTATTGTGACAATTAAAATGACTGCGCCCGAATTAGAGATGTCATTTTTAACTCCAAGGAGCACGATTTGAAAATTATTTTAAAATCTCATGTCATCCTATCGCGTTTTAAATAGCACCAAACGAATCGTAAGCATCACTTTTCTGGAATTGATATTATAAACTATGTTCGAAATATCATTAGTTCTAGCGCTAGAGATCAAAACATTTTATTTTTTTTGACACTCAGAAAAAATTTCAATCTTTTTTTCGGAAATTTTCGTCAATTTTTTAGAAATTTTGTTTTATTATAACTAAACAAGTCTCGTCGAGGTCGAAAATCATAGAATTAGGTCGATAGCATTTCTGGTTCAAAAGATATGGACTGCCTATAGAACCCCCCTAAGCAATCACAAAGACAATGTGGGATTCGAACACGCGCTATAGAGATAGTAAGCATTTTTAAAATTGACTTAGGTTGAGAAAAAGATATAAAAATTAGCTCATGTTATCAAAGAAAAATGCCGGACAAAAAATTATACATAAAAAGTAAGCACAGAAAGTATTGTGACCTGTAATTCATGCAGTGTATAAAATTCGACAAAACTTTTTTTTATACTTGATTTTGTTGAACAAAAAACTAATTTTTATTTGGGTTTAGCACAAAAAATCAGACCCAATGTCAAGATCACAAGAAACAGTCAATTATCTTAAAAAATCGAAAATTTGAAGAAAAAATTACCAGAAATTTAATTTAAAAATTTATATTTTCTGGGTCATGACTATTTTCTATGATTCAAAAATTGAATTTCGAAACCTTTATAAAGTTATCATTCCAAAGTAAATTATATAATCAGACAGTGATCTATTCATCTCTTTTAACTCGTGGGCGCACGGATTAAAATTTATCTTCAAAATCGTTGACATGGTAGAAAAAAGAACGTGACGTTTGAAAGTTTGCTAAACTAGGAGATAAGGCAAAAATAAATTTAAAAAGGTTAAATATAAGTAATGACGTTAAAAAGAAATTTCATAATCAAAATAACAAATAAGGTAATCTTATCAAAAATCTACAGGGTGCCTAAACAAAAAATTATGCGTAGGCAAAGAAATTGACACCTTTTATCCCAATTAGTACGCCGCGGCCGTGTCAGAAAGGTTCAAAAAAATAAATTTCGAGAGAAAGTAATATGAAATCAGACCATTAATTTTTATGGTCCTTTCAAAAATTTGTTAGGCCTATAAAAAGTGGGGTAGATTTTGGGGCTGCTTCGGGGCTTCTGTGTTGCCCGTGTCCCATTTTTTCTCGTTGCGCGAGATACGAAGCTATATCGAATTGAAGCTTACTTTATACAACCACGCGCCATTTGATAATTTTAACTCTTTATTATAAAAAAGGCTATATTCGACCTTTTAAGGGACACTTAGAACCCGTTTAGAGGCTCTGCAGGATACCTGGACAGAATATGAGCTGATTAAGAAGCGTTAAAATGATGAAAAATCCAAAATTTGATCGGAATCGGCCTCGGACAGTGTAAAATTCGGCCTAAATCCGATTTGCGATTCGACCAGTAAAGACTACCGGTAAGTTTGATTTAGAGATAGGATTTCAGTGAGGTCTTAAATGACCTCTGAGTGGTTTTTGACTGTTTTGAGCCCGAAATAGTCGGAGTTTTTCTCTGAAAATTTGCACAGTGGCCCACCGAGGCGATAGAAAGCGATCTCTAGTTTGCAATTTTGAAAATTTCACTCCGATTAAGGCTTTTGAACGCTCAAATTTGGCCCTTATAAAGTTAAAAACATGTCAATCGAAATCTCAAGATGGCTATTGCTATCATTAGTGTGGTACATAATCCCGACAAGTCTAGTACATTATGCGAAATATGCTGCGAAGGAGGCACTTTTCGCACTCTCTCCTATACTACTAGACCAAATCTATTTGAACGTTAATTCAGTTGCTTTCCTTCTCACGGTCTCCTGCGCAGTGTCCGCTAGGCGTCGCCGAGGTCTACCCAAAATACATTTTTTCGTTCGTGTAATCAAACTAGCGATAAAAGCCGCCTTCTGGCCGCTAGGTGTCAGACTTGCCACTGGTTGAGTCAAGGGGCTGTGGGGGTATAGTGTTGGGGGGCTCGCGAGCTCAGGGCAAAAAGGCTCGGGCCCCTACCCGGCTCAGTTGGGCAAACGGTGCGACGAGGGTCACATCTCCACTAGCCCCCGCGTCCTGCGCTAGCTCGCGCCTCTTTTGTGCCGCCGTGCGAGAAGCGCTTTGGAAAGGGGCTCGAGGGGGCGTGGGCGCACGCCTCTCTTGTTTCCGTGGCGTGGGCGCGTCTTGCGTGGGCAGGCGCGGGCGATTCGTCCCGGCGATTTATTACTCTTGAACGGGTTTTGCTGCGCCTGCCTCCTCCGCTCTTTCGTATCTCATATAACTTTTTTGGCCCTATTTTGGTAGGGGAAAAAGGGCCAGTCTGGTCTAGTAACCACACTAATAAATATTGAACCGATTCTGACACGAACACAAATTAGAGCCACTTTTGAAATTTAGCTATCTTATACTAGCTAGGGATATATTATAAATAGCCCTTAGAACCCCCTTAGAAAGAAATCAGCACCTCGAAAATTATGGCTAAAACCCACAAGGAGAAGGGTAACCATGGCTGACAAAAATAAGGCCAAAAACCGTCCGGACACTCACAAAAAAACAGGTCACTATATTTCTTGGGTATTGTTAGCCACTGATTTTCTGTATTAACTTCTTTTATTTTAGATTAGCGAAATATGGACGATTTCGACTCGTTGGATTTTACCTGTCTGCTAGACGAGGGTCAAACCGACCTTAGTTTGGGCTCGATAGACACTGGTCAGCCAAACCAGCATGTGGGCAAGAATTTGGGCAAACGACCCAATTCAGATGTGGGCAAAGCGCAGTACAAGGAGCAGTACCATTATGAGCCCGAGGATGACCTTCACGGCGAGAATACAGGTAAAAGTGACCTCTAACAGGTCACCCCCAGATACACTTTTAAGCCTAGATTTCAAGAGAAATTTCAAGACTCTTTTAGGCTAAATTTCGATATAGCAAAATCTTGTTGCCTTTCACGGCGAGAATATACGAAAAGTGACTCTAACAGGATCCTAGGTCACTTAGGCCGTTTTTAGCCTAGATTTCAAGAGAAATTTCGAGATTTTTTAGACCAAATTTCGACATAAGGAAAAGCTTGTTTTCGACGTGAGTAAATTTGGTCACGTCTGAGACGAGAATCGAGATAGAGAGGAGTAGAGAGAGGGAGAGGCAGATTTACTCTCTACAGACAAAATACATTAACACACACCCCTAATACTGTAATGATTCATTTGTTGACACACCGTCCTGACCTCTTAAATATATAACTCGATGAATTGAGGATGATTTAACTCCTAGGTGGATTAGGGGAGCGAATGGGGATCGATAATCTAAAATATCTTTTGTTAAAATCGAGTTATTTACAAAAAATTAAAATCTAACTCAAAGTTGAGGCTGTCGATCTTTTTGAATGCATACCAAAAATTGATACCTACAATACTAAAATGGGCGTCCTGTTAATTTGTCTTTTTTTGACTAAAATACTTTTGTTATACTTTTTGTGGTACAATGCAGTTTAGGTGAACTGGTTTAAAAAAAAACTATTTCTTACGTACGTTTTCCCACTAACAAATGACCGCGTCTGATTTTTTCTAGCCGTTTGATGAAGTTAAAAAATCATGCCTTTTTGACTAAATATAATTTTTTGCACCATAATCGACTATTAGAAAGCAATTCTTATTTTTTTGGCGCGTTTTTAACTTATTTAATTTTTAAAAAATATTTTATTTCATAATAATAAAAATTGCGCGCGCTCATTGGTCAACTTTTTCCGCGTTTTTTTCAAGATGACTCGTAACTTCAAAAATAATACCATCTAACAGAAGACACCGACTTGATTGTACTTAATAAACGCTGAAAGCTTTAGTTTAATACCTTCAATATTGATATAATCTCAATTTGTACGAAATATCGCTATTTAATTAGGGTGCGCTATTTTATCAAATTTGCCGGTAATCGGAAAAGTACCAAAAGTAGGTTTTTTTTGTACACACACGATTTATTATTAAATTAACTAAAAGTCTTTTTTTAAGATAGAACGTTACGGAACTTTTTACTGTCAAGTTTGTCCAAAAAACATATTTGATTTTTCCGTTTTGTCCATGCGCAAAAATGGTCGCTTTGTCCTTGTAGTTAAATAACAGTACTCTCAATAATGAAAAAATTGCGTTCAAAACGAAGATAAAACTAATTCTATCAATTCCCGCTACATTATTATGGTTATTGAAATAACCTTTGAAAAATTTGCCGTTTTATCATTACAACCAACAGTGTTTTTCAAAATTACGTAGGTTTTGACTAAGTAACTTGCAAATTTCGCAACAATATTTTTCTTCAATTTATCCGAAAATCGGAAATATGAAAAAAATTTGACCCGAAATTGAATTGTTTGTAAGCTTATGGATCAATAGTTAAAGCCCCCGTGGATTAATAAATTGAAATCTTAATTTAGAATGTGACCTTGTGGAGCATAATATCATTTGTTTCATTTTTGAAACTTGATAAAGATGAGATCTTGATGATATTTAAATAAATAATTAGCCATTTATTTGTATTAACTCCTAAGAGTAGTGCAGCCACGTAAAAATGTCATTTTTATGATAGGTAGCTGATAAGATTAGACATTGCCCTACAAAAATTTCGAAAATAATAACAATAAGGTTGTAAAATCCATAAAATGAATTCTTAAAATTTCCTCTATTTTTAGTGAACTTATCTAGGAAGAGACCATTACATGCGAAATTTTGGATACGGTTTTTTTCCATTTTATTTTTATAATGTATCTACAAATATCCACCAAATGAGAAAAGGGGTCAATTTTTGCCGTGCCTATCCCAGGGCCTAAATACAATGTCAGGTCACATAATCGGCAATTTTGAATATAATACTTTTTGAGATTTTAAGAAATAATTAAAATTTAATTTGGATATTTCGCCGTTTCCGCATCGAAAACCATCAGTATATTTTGTGAATATAGTCAAGTGATTTAAAATTTTATGAAGATTGTCTCTTTGCAAATATTGATAACTTTTGAATAAATATTTTATCAAAATTCAAAATTGTGTCTCATTTGTTATATTTTTGACATTTAGTGTCATAAAATTAGCCGTCTTGGTTGATAGTTTCGATTTTATAAAATTTAGTCTACATATTCTGTATATATATATCTGTATATTGAATTTATTGAAATAAAATCCGTCGTAAATTGACCGTCTTATTTGACGTTTTATCACAAAAATACCATTTAACATTGTTTTAATTTATTTGTTTTTTGCGATTCCATAATTGAATTGAAAAATTGAACATGTTCTAATAAACAAACTTGACAGTTACATTTTCCCGAAAAAATTAGCACTAATATCTGTTTCATAAGTCTTATCGATTCTAGGGATCGTGAGCTCGATATGATGTAAAAAATCCCTCGTATATATCGAAGATCCTGCCTAGTGTCATTTTTATCTTGAGCGTCATCACTTTGAGCCAGTGTCCAATCATAATACCCGATTGTCGACTCAATTCAAGAATCCCGCGATTTGATTGGCCACTTTATCAAATTGATGACGCGCAAGATAAAAATGACACTAGGCAGGATCTTCGATATACCGCCTGAGTTTCAAGTGGCGAAGAAACCAAAAGTGGAACGGTGTACTAAATCTAATATAGTCGCTTCCAGAACCCACATACGCTTATAATTGAAAAATATAGAGAATTCCAAATGGGATCCAATGATACTTTTCTCTAGAAAATCGGATGAATAATTATATTATGGCGTAAGCCATTTTTTAACGTTTCACTTTTGGTTTCTTCACCACTTGAAACTCACGCGGTATTATAGCCGGTTATTTTTAAATTTGAAATTCAGCGTCACTCATAAATACATTTTTTTGAAATCTTAGAAAAAATGTTGATTTTGATAGCAGCAGATTTGATACTCAAGGGTTAAACTCGAGGCGTCACATCTTAAATAATTTTGACATTTCACTTGAAAACCGGAACATTTAATTCGACAGAAATGTCAAATAAGTGAAATAGTTTACCATAATACGAGGTTGTACTTGAAGGTTAATTTCTAGAACGCCACATACGAGCCAATTCGATTTATTCACAGGGGAAACGAAATTTTAAAAGTATTAAAACATTTTTTTGTTGAAATTCTTGTGATATTATTGTCAAATTAAAAGGATAGATTAGGTAACTTTCGAATGGGTATCGCCAAAAATAGTAGTGTTCGATCTCAGCCAATTTTGAAGATAATAAGAAACGGATTTTTGCATAACCTCGGAAAACCAAAACAAAAAAAACGGAGTAATATAATTTTTTCTTGATTGGGTCTCAAATTACCGGTAGTTACCAGTTTAGTGACAAAATAACCAGTTTCCAGAGTCCCAAGCATACGATTTTTATGAAAAAGAAATTTTTAATTATTTATAATAAAACGCTCTGTGATTGGTTCTAAGGGATGACTCCAAAAAATACATCGGCCAAAAACAATTGTGCGATTCTTATTCGAAAGTCACTTTAGCTGTATCGTAAACCTCTTCTATATTATATCTAGAATACGCAGTGGGCACCCTAAAGGAAACTACGGCCCTCTAAACACGCCTTTTCGCTAATTTTTTTAAGTTCAATAAATTTGAAAATTTGGGCATCAGTTTTCCAATTTTAACTTGGCACCAATAATGAATAGCGTCTATAAGGACAATATGACCGAAAGTAACGGTTTTTCTTTCAGCATGTTCCCCTATAAAGACAATATGACTCAATATCGAAAAAGTCTATTTTAGTGACTAGGGGGAGATCAAACGTCTGTTTTTGTTTTCAAATGTTTTGGAGAGAATAGCAATAAAAGGCTCAGCCCAAAATAACTTTTATTATTGATAAATTGCTTGAAAAATTTTTGTTCTAACAAGCACGATAAAAAAAGTGAAGTTTCAGTAAATATTTGATAAATTTTAATTTTTTTTGAATGACTAGATAAATTGCTGTGTATAATTCATGGTTCAAATCCCAGAAGATGAATAAACCAAAAATTTTGGGCCAAAATTGAATAGTCGCCAACAGTAAAGTCTAAATTTTGATTAGGTAGCATTTTTCAACTATTATTTGAGTTTTTAATTACTAAAACATTTCGATTTATTTTTCACGCATTTTTGAATAATTGAGTGTGAAAGGTCGATTTTTGCTTTTAAAAGTTCAATTTGTCTTGACCGAAACTAACATAATCGAAATATATAAAAGTCCATTTTTAACAAATCAAATTAAACGAATAATTACCAAATCATTTTTTTCTAATACAAAAAAATTTGTAATGTTCCAAAATTTCATGAGCAACTATCATAAAATTTAGATTTTTTATGGTATGAGTCCGTTTTTAAGAAAAAATAAGAATATCTTTTGAGCAAAACCTAAAGGGAGTGGTGATCTGCGATTTTTTGATATACAGATTGATTTCAGAAATGACAGTAGTATGACTTTCTTTCAGTCTGATTTTTTTAGATGAGTCACATAAAAAAGATAGTACGGTACTGGTACATTCGTTATTTGTTACTGCATAGCCGTTTTTTTATTTCCGATTTTAACCGGTAAACGTCGATGTTCTTTCTGGCGAAAAAACAATAATTTTGGCTAATTTCCGGTAACAACGGAAATCAAAAACCTTCTCTGCAACGCAACTTAAAATGAAAAGTTATATTATGACTCATAATTTATGAGTCATAATTTATGACCCAAAATATCAGAAAGATCGAATGTGCCAATTTGGCCTGACCTCAAACGTCGTTTTGATCTATCTTAAAAACGGACAAAACCAGTCCGTTTAGTAATCATTTAGGGTTTATAAATATAGTTTATTATTATAACTAATTAGGTTACAGTAAAGTGTCTTTAGCGTCCTGACCATTTTAAAATAACTGTCCTGCGAAAAGTAATTTATTGTTCCCTAAAAATACGCCATGGTACGATACTTATGTAACATATGGATCAAACCAAATCATATTTTTATAGTATAGTAAAGTACTTTTCGTAGGGCAGTACTTTTAAAATCCTAAGGACGCGTCCTACTAAAGACACTACTGTATAATTTCTTCGTAAAATACGATTTTTACTCCCTTAATACAAAAAATCTTCTTATTTTTATTTTTGGTTATTTTGAAGTTTAAAATAAAAGCCGCAGACCACGAAGAGCTTAACTTTCATTTTGACCAATCAATATTTAACACAAAACCTGAATTATAATATTAAGATATTCTGGCTCATAAATATCGATAATGATGTTCGAGTCCGAAATTTTTTGTTTGTTTATTTTGAAAGAATTTTTTCATAGACTCACGAAATTACGGCGCTTCAAAACGATAGACCGAGGAAAATTTGATCTTTTAAATGAATAAATTTTACTAAAAAAAATGAAAATTATACGATAGAATTTAAAAACTGAAAAAAATATCAAACAAAAAAATTTCTTGCAATTAAAAAATTGATTACAACGTTTCGAATATATTTTTGTTCATCATCAGGTATTAATGAAGAACAGAACGAAAATTAAGACGGAAAAGTTGACACGAAAAGTCGACTTTTCCATCTTAATTTTCGTTCTGTTTGTCATTAATACCTGATGATGAATAAAAATATATTCGAAACGTTGTAAAACACATCAATATTTGAATTGCAAAAAATTTATATAAAATTTTGTCCCAAAACAAATACAAAAAAATCTCGATATAATTTTACGGGGAATTTTCAGTTTTAAAGTTCAAAAACAAGTTTTTCGAAATTTTTAGAAACTAAGGACCTCTATAATATTTTTCTACTGTATTTTTATGAAAAATTTGTCATTTTTTGTATATTTCAAGTTAAGAACAGCCTGTTAAAGGACATTTCAAATACCTAACATCTCTAAACCATTTCTCCTCAGGTTGAGAACAAGAAAAAAGGTGTAAAATTAATTTTCAGATGGATTCGGCGCATTTGATTCTGGTGGTGGAGCGGCTGCGGCGTCTTCCGCAGCCGCTGCTGGTGGAGGATTATCATTGGGTGAGCAATTTCTATCCCTCGTCCAAGAAACGATCGGCGAGCCCGATGGATTTGGAATCGAGGGCAGCTCTCCCGCGCCACCACCTCAGCAGCAGGCTCCGCCGGCACCCCAACAGCAGCAGCAACCACAGCAACTACCTGTGCAGCAATCCGTGCAAAGGCAGCAACCCACGCAATTTCAACAAAATGATAATTTTGGAATTCAAAGTGGCCAAGGAATGGCTCTTTTTATCCCCGTCCTTATGAAGAATCTATAAATACCATTTTAACTCCTAGACTAGAAATTAATTTGTTTATCATTGTGGTTCGTCGGCTAGACACAAAATGGACCAGTGTCCTTAAAACCCACTATATGACGTATATCATATACGGTATATGATGTACGGTATACGATAATCGACCCAAAAATACTTTGTGGAATAATGCAGGTTTTTCTTCGCCTTATTTTGTTACTGTGGTTTTCGTGTTATAAGAAAATTTGGACAAAACTTTCGATTATAATTTTGACGTTGGGGGAGAGCAAAAATATATTTTAATCTTAATACGAATTTTAAAAGCGGGAGAGCAAAAAAGGAATTCATATATTTTCTGACATAAATTTAAAAAAAAACACTTGTTTTTTGAAAAAAATCTATAAAACAGCTTTTTTCGAAAATAATGACCAAAGAGAAAAAACATGGACATTGATTATTTTCAGTCAAAAATGCCGGAATTCATGGACAAACGGTATTGTCCTTATCAAAAAATAATGTATAAAGGGGGGCCCAATATCGTCGAAACTTTTCTACCATAACAATTTGGCGATAATGGCACTTTCAGCGAAGTTAGTTTTAGAAATCAAGCATTAAAAAAGTTAAATATTATTTACGGCCAAAATAAACTTCTATTAAGGGGGTTGGTGTCGTTTTTATACAAATAAGATCTTTAAAAAATTTCTTCCGAAACTTTAGCTTAGGTAGCTTTTTTTAATAGGGCTAACCCTACTCAGTCATTTTTCTCGAAGACCTCACCAGATATCAACAAACGGTTTTCTGTTATGTGTAGCCAAGTAAATTTGTGGGGACCAAAACTTTTCGTTTCTTTCCTGGTTCACCGGTAAATGACGTTCTAAACCGGAAGTTCAGAGGTTCAAATCTCAGTCAGCTCATTTTTTTGTTTTTATCAATGTAAATGTATGTATTCTTGATAATAATCCGTTGATAGGTGGTAATTGATTAACACAAACGTGAAAAGAACAACATTTTAAATTAATTTATTTATGAAAAAAAAATATTTTTCGAAAATTCTCCTTATTTGCCTCAGGTAGCTTTTTTTTAACTGGGCCCACCCTACTCAGTCATTTTTCTCAATGACCATACGAGATATCAACCAACGGTTTTTTGCTATGTGTACTACACATTGTGTAGCCAAGTGAATTTGTGGGATATTGTAAAACTTTTTATTTTTTCTCCTTTAACCGGTTGGCCGGTAATCAACTTTTGAAATCACGGTTTTTCTGAGGCAAATAAGGAATATTTTCGAAAAAAAAAATTGTCATTAATAAGTATGTAAAATGTTGTTCCTTGCACGTTAAAGTTAATAAAATTACCACATATCAAACGATTACATCAGGAATACTTTCATTTCGGTTGAAATAAACAAAAAAATGAGGCTGACTGAGATTCGAAATATGGATTTCGGTTTCGGAACATCAATTACCGGTAAACCGGTTGACCCAAGAGAAAACAAAAATTTTTACATATCACAAATTTACTTGGCTAAACATAGCAAAAAAAGCCGTTTGTTGATATTCGGATGGTCATCGAGAAAAATGACTGAGTAGGTGGGCCCAGTTAAAAAAAAAGCTACTCAGAAAATCGGTGATTTCAAAGGTGATTACCTGGCTCAACCGGTTGAAGGAGAGAAAAACAAAAAGTTTTGGTGGCCAAAAATTTACTTGGGTACACATAGCAGAAAACCGTTTGTTGATATCTGGTATGGTTTTTGAGAAAAATCACTTAGTAGGGTGGGCCCTATTAAAAAAAAGCTACCTGAGATCGATTTTATTTTCAACCAGTTGGATTTCGGCTGGGAAAACTAGACAAGATAGCGACAAACTGTTTTTTGCATGTGAAACCTTGGGAAAAAATAAACGAGGAAAATTTTTGACTTCCTAGGTTGATCACGTGACCAGAAATAAGTCATGGAAGTTGCTCGAAATCACCCAAATAACTATTTTTCGCGAATTACCGGATCACCAGAAAAAAAAATACCATTACAATTTCGGTTTAGATTCAGATGCAAAAAACTGCGTGGGTGGAGTTAAAAAAACTGACCCTATGACTTTAGCATTTTTCAAACGTAGGACAATACGGCAAAATCTTAGCTTTCCTTATAGACGAAAACCATAGTGTGTTTTTCCTGACACGAAATGAGATTCCCCAATAAAAATCAAAAATGTCCTTATATAGACTTGTCAGAGTATATTAAAGTAAAATGTAGACTCAAAATTCAGCATCATTTACCATTTTTGTTTGTTCGAGGATTGATAATCGTTATTCGTAGAAAAAATATATTCCCCACCATTTTGTCCTTACAACAAATTGAGCCTTAAAATTAGTGCACCAAAGAATGAAGCCGGGACAACAACGCCCGCAACAAAATAATAAGGTTCAACCTGTCCAACACAAAGTGCAACAAATACCCGGTAACCAAAAACCGGTTGGAGGACCAACGAGAGTCGGTGGACCGACGAAAATTCAAACTGGTCCAAAGGTAATACAAACCCCCCAAGGAAGCAATTGTTTCATTTTTCGATATTTTTCCTTGAATTCTAGAATTTTTTCCTTTTTTGAAACAAAACCGCCTGAAGTGTAGTGAATTGTTTTTAAAAGGACGTATCATCAATTAAATTTTCCATGTGCCCTATTAGGACGGGCCTAGATTTGTGTTCAAATGCATTTAAACAATGATGTAGGCCCGTTCTTATAGAACGACCAGGCAGATTTTTACAGAAACTGAATGTTACCTGCTTTATTAAAGCCACACTTCCCGATTAAGGGCGCGGATAAATTGAGAAAAGGCTATTTTTCGCCAAAATTCTTAATTATACGGTAAATACCGTTCTCTCAAATTTTCCTACACCTTGATTTTTTTTTGTAATTTATAGGCTAGTAAAACGAAAACTTAATTCAAAAACTAAAATAACACCTTTATAAGGACTCCTTATCTCAGTTTTTAAGGGTCTGTATGAAAAAGGCCCAAAACTAATTTTCTAAAATAACGAAAAAATATAAAGACCACATATCTGCACCTATTGTATTGTTCCTATTTTATGTTTTTAATACAATATTAAGATGAGGCGTCCTTATAAAAGGATGATAGTTTTTAAAGGCTTGTTCTTTCAGCGAAACCGATTTTGTGATTTAGTTGCACAAATTTTTTAAGATATGGATGAACATATTTTCAAAATTTTATAAGCGCGTTATAGGAAAAGGGGGTCTTATTTCAAAATTTGGCCCGAAAAATATTATCCAGAAAATTTGAAGCCAAATGGTAAAAAATCATACTTATATCATATCTAGTGACTAAGACACCGACAATTTTTAGATTTAACCGGGTTTTTCCGGTATACCGGATATCCGATTGGCTTTGTCCCGTAAAGCACAAAATTGGGTTCGCTAAAAAAAAACACGCCACACTAAGTTTTCGTTTTTTTTTTATTTTTCAAATTCGAAAACTAAATGATTTTGTAGATTATCGCCAAATTGGACATGTCAAAATATATGGGAAACAAAATCGGTGGCGCTATTAACATCACCACCAAACGACCCCGACCAGTCCCGATTCATAATGATCCTCAACGTGTGCGCCACCTGCCGGTAAAGACCAATTTTAACCGGTCACCCTCCAACGCTACCGGTATGACGATAAAGCCAGCAGAAACGGTTGCGCCCGGTGCCGGTCCTGGTAGACTACAGAAGCGAGGGCCAAAGGATATGACACAAGGTAAATTATTTTGCTAAAGATTGAACACATTTTACTCAATTTTAAATCGCAATAAAAACTCCTTGAAGATGATGACTCGTTTTTAGGTCGTTCGAATGTGAAATTAATTTATGACAAAAATTTTTAAAATTGTTTCATATTTGTGAATATTTTATTTTAAGAATTTCCAGCACGTAAAAACTTTTTCACGAGTTCATTTAGATTTAATCCATTTTGATTGGTTGTATTATTTGAATATTTCGGATTCAACAATAATTAATATCACGTCATAATTTTTATTCCGCCGATTCAAGAATTGACCAATCGAATCACACGATTTTTAAAATACGTTGGCAACACGTTTTCTCTACAAAATAGGCTACGGAAATTCAAAATTATATTAAAAAATGATTGTAATTTATTTTAAGTTGATATTGGATCTATTGGCATCTTCAGGGCCACAATAAATTGTTGAAACAGAATATAAAAAAATATTTAAATAACTGTTTCTGAATATATTCAAAAATATACTTCAGTGCCCATCAATGTTATTAGTTAAAAATATAAAACACCCCTAAAGACTAGAAAGTAGATTCTCGAAAGTTTAATAATTGTCGAAATAAGGCATCAAAATACTCAAATATAAGAGATACAATTATTAAACTTTCTAGAGACTATACAGCCTGAGATTTTTCAATTGTCACATTTTTTTCTCTAGGTAGGAAGATAAGATAAATTCCCTATTTTTAGGCTTAAATTTGTTTTAAATTTTTTTTATATTTTTTATTAAAGCATGAATATGTTTTAAATATTCAGGAAACTATTTCATATTTTTTTTATTTTCCCTGTTTATTATTTTCCAATAAATAAAAATTATTNAACTTTTTCACGAGTTCATTTAGATTTAATCCATTTTGATTGGTTGCATTATTTGAATATTTTGGAGTCAACAATAATTAATATCACGTCATAATTTTTATTCCGCCGATTCAAGAATTGACCAATCGAATCACACGATTTTTAAAATACGTTGGCAACACGTTTTCTCTTCGGAAATTCAAAATTATATTAAAAATGATTGTAATTTATTTTAAGTTGATATTAGACCTATTGGCATCTTCAGGGCCACAATAAATTGTTGAAACAGAATATAAAAAAATATTTAAATAACTGTTTCTGAATATATTCAAAAATATACTTCAGTGCCCATCAATGTTTTTAGTTAAAAATATAAAACACCCCTAAAGACTAGAAAGTAGATTCTCGAAAGTCTAATAATTGTCGAAATAAGGTAGTCAAAATCTCAAAATATTAAGTAGATTACCAATAATTAAACTTTCTAGAGACTAATACAAGCCTGCAGTTTATTCATTGTCACATTTTTTTCTCTAGGTAGGAAGTAAGGATAAATTCCTATTTTTAGGCTTAGATTTTTTTAAATTATTTTTTTATATTTTTACTTAAAGCATGAATATGTTTAAATATTCAGGTAAACTATTTCATATTTTTTTTTATTTTCCCTGTTTATTATTTTCCAATAAATAAAATTATTTTAAAATTTTATTGTTTTAAAAATCTCGTCAAAAAACAAAGAATTTTATGACGAAAGCTTGTACTGTCGTATTTGTTTAAAGTGGACGTTTTGAAAATTTGTAAACTTTTCCTTTTATTTTGACATTTTTCCAAAACTTTCGAAATATTGTTTAAACCTCGTCTTAAAAGCGTCTTTAATTTAGGTGGTCATGTTGGTTCGGTTCAACCGCCTGTTCAACCACCAAACGTACCGCAGCGAATGGGTCAAAATCAACGGGGTCCAAACGACGAAATTCAAGGTCAATATCAAGGTCAAGGTCAGTACCAAAATTACCAAGATGGTCAAAATCCCGTTTCCCCGAGTCCCGCCGCCCCGGGAAATTATCAGGACGATTCCGGGAACCAGCAATGGCAAAATGCGAGTCAAGCCAACCCGCGAATGACCCAACCTGGAAATAAACCGATTCAAGGTCAAAGTTATCGAGGTCAAAACCAGATGGCTCAGGGTCAAAATGTCAGGAGAAACGTACCGTTGGGAGGTCACATGGAAAATGATCCAACCTCTCAACGAACTTTGTCCTCGAATAGTTCAGAAAGGGAAGATGGGAACTGGAATTCACCAATGGCTCCAGAACCCCAGGGAGTTAAGGATAGTGTTCAAATTTTAAAAGAAGCTTTCTTTAAAGAAAGTGAAAAATATGAATTTTTGAAAAAAAAATTCGCTATCTGGTGCTCAAATTAAGCTGTTTTTAATTTTATATTTGAATTGGAGTTTTGATATCATATATAAATTATGGTTAATTTTCATTACTGGAACTTTTTCAGAACAAAGAGGACTATATTTTGCGTAACCTACTTATAACCTTAAGGGGGTTGACGACTCTGATTTAATAAAGATCTTAGAGGCATTAAAAATGCTCTAAATGTATACGGGGTGATAATAAAGTGTACTAAGAACCCAATCATCAAAAAATTTTTCGCATTTTTCGATTTTTTTCTTTAGAACTTAAGNTTCCAGTATTACGGGGAGTTGATTTATTAGAATTTTTCGCCTATGTTTCACTTCCGGAAAAATTAATTCGGAACTAGACATAAAATACAAATGTGAGATTCGCCAGTTTTTAGGAAAGTGTTTTGTGCATGCATAAAAGTTAAAATAAAAATTTATTGGTATTTAGGGGCAGATATTTTTTTTGGAAGTGAAATTTTCAACTTCAAGTATCCCATGAAAAAATTTAGTTATTATAAAATTGAATTAAAGCAATCAAAAATTGTCCATAGTTGTACTTCATTGCCATATTTACTTAAAAATACTAGAAAAAGTGTAATAATCGGCTTTTATAGGGAACAATAAACATTTTTCATCAAAAATCATGATTTTTCCATCAAAATTTTTGCCTTATTTATAAATTACTATTATGAGATATAAATCGAAGGGGACAAAACTTTGTCGTAGGTCAGATACTTGTGCATCGTTTCCGNGTTTTACTGGCTTTCTTCTGAGCCTACTTTCGAAAAAATCGAAGCACTTTTTTTTCGGAAATTTTTTGGAAAATGACCAAAAAAATCATATTTCGAGTTTCAGCTCGAAATTGCAAAAAAGCTTCACTTCATCTTTTACATATTTTCTGAGGAATACCTGTTTAAAATTTGAGCCATTTTTCAAATATATCCTCGGAGGAGATAGATTTTGAAGTCTGAAATTGTTCAAAATCGTCGGTTTATTGGCGTTCTAGAATTGTTCAGTCACCGGATCTAAAAAGGTCTCCATTAAAGTTTGACATACTACCTTTACGTTATCTGTAAAAATTTGAGCTCAATTTGATATACCGTCTGGGAGGAGATAGATTTTGCAGTTTGGAAAATGTCACCTTGTTACGATACTGTACCTATTGGTTTAATGATCAAAAAGGATTAAGGATAGATCTACAAATAAGCATTTTCGGTTTTACTTATAAACTGTTAGTTTTCAGTATATTTCACCGAGAAAATGTCAAATCAGAGTCGTATACCCCCTCAAGGGAGTGGGTGTTGCAAATTTGAGCCTCTTCCGAGACCATTTCCCGCCAAACTAGCAAAGGTGATATTCCAAAAACATTTGTAACTAACAGAACCAACCTTCGCAGTAATTGTAAACTTAACAGTAATCTGATACAATCCCACCTACGCCGACACCTACGCTTTCAAAAAGCTTCTTAAAAAGGCACGCAGTTCGTACCTACTCCTTCAATTTTCATCATTTTTTATTATTTTTTTGTGTGAGGCTCCGGAGAAGCTTAACAAATAATGCAAAATTGCTTTTGTTTCAAAATTTTGCTTTCGGCAGACAAAAACGCAAAAAAACTAGAAATTAAAATTTTGAAATGATCAGTTTGGGAGGCTCAGGCAAAAGGTATCTCCTTCACCAGTTTGAGAGAGTTTCGAATCATACTGCATCTGAAAGCACAGGACTTTGTTTACAATGCATTAGAAAGTTTTTTTTTGAAATTTNGTCTGGGAGGAGATAGATTTTGCAGTTTGGAAAATGTCACCTTGTTACAATACTGTACCTATTGGTGTAATGGTCAAAAATAATTTGTGATGTACTTTTTCGCAAGATGAAGGATAGATCTACAAATGAGCATTTTCGGTTTTTCTCATGAACTGTTAGTTTTCAGTATATTTCACCGAGAAAATGTCAAATCAGAGTCGTATACCCGTTCAACAACTCGTTCAAAATAATTGATCCAAAAATAGAAATAAAGGCTGAAACTCTCATTTTGAAACCTGATTTCTGACCACTAGGTGGCTCAAAACCACTGATTCACCCTATGAAGATTTTTTCATACTACTATCGGTTCTACTTGGGCCCCTGGTTCTCCCGGTCCGAACCCTAAATATATCCGATTAACCGCCTAATCGATGTTTTTGAACACTGGTATAGGGTGGTGTCCACGAGCAGTATAACCAAGGAGGAGGTACCCAGTTCCAAGAGCAGTTTGTTTCTTCTCCGTCAGTTCAGAGTCGGCCAGACAGTCGTGGTCAGTATAATCCAAATTTCAACCCAAATCAAAATCAGCCAAAAATCGACGAAATTTCAGCACGCTCAAGCCCGGCTATCAATAACCAGTCAAGGAATAACTCGTCTGATATGGTCCACCAAAACCAGCCGGTTAACTCATTTGGGCCAAATAGACTAGGGGTGGACACTGAGAACATAAATGCTAAAAATATTAATTGAATATTTCTAAGAAAATCAAGAGAAACCGGTTAAGATAATCGGTGTTTCTATATTCTGCTATTTTGTCGTTTCTTTTTCGCAAGGCCAATTTTTAAATTTTTGGATCTTACAAAAATTATAGAAATAGGGACATAATTAAGGTAAATACAGTGGAGTGTATTTAGAAGGACGCGTCGTAAGTATTGTACTACGAAAAGTACTTTACTATACTTTAAAAAATATGCTTCGTATGATGGCGTATTTTTAGGGAACAGTTAAGAACTTTTTGCAGGACAGTACTTTTAAAATGCTTAGGACGCGTTCTACTAAAGACACTTTACTGTAATAATAATTAACGTATTTTTTAGGGCGCGAAAGATTTTAATGTGCCACCATAGACGAAGTTTATGAGATATCACAAAAGGGTTTTTTGCATTCAACTAGAAACTTAAAAAGCTACGGTCAATTTTTTTTGATTGTTATTGCTCCACCGGTTGACCTGTAATTTTCGGTTTGAACCGGTTACTTGCGGTTTCTCCTTCATAATACAGTTATAATCATTATTACCACACTCGAGTACCTGCAAAACGTGTTATATCGTTCAAATTTTATGAAGAATTTTTTTAACATCGAAAATTTTGAAATTTGACATACAACAACTTCCGGTTTTAGGGAGAACGAATGACTCATCAATGATGAGTCATCATCGAAGCCATTAGTCTTAGAATTTCATCTAGTTTCATTTCATACCCATATTGGGTCATTTGAAATTTTTTGAAAAAAAATCTTAAAATTTTTATAATAAATTTGAGCTGAGCTTTTTTAGTTTCCAGTTAAATGCAAAAAACTTTATTTTGATATCACATACGGTTAACCGCGGTTCGTATAGTCAAATCTGTCGCACCTTAAAAAATTACCTATTTGAGCTTAAAAACAGATTCAACTTTCAATTTATGATAAACTACAGGGGGTTAGTACAAATCGCTCCAAATTTTGGGAAAGTGTATAATGGCCTCAGAGCAGTGTTCTAAAAAGGGATGAGTTTTCAATCCCGATTCCGCCTTTTTTAACCGCTCCATATCCCTTTACGAGGAAGGTAGATATTTCCTAATTTGGTCTAGTACATTATGTAGTACTTTAAGTAGTACTTTCCCCGATCAAATTTTCAACTTTAATCCCGTCCCGGTCCCGACCTAAGTGAAAATGTCAATCCCGATCCCGTTTCAGAACACTGCCTCAGAGAATAATGACCATAAATTTTACCAAATATTGCTAAAATAAAAAAATTCAGATTTTTTTTAAATTCATTACATTGAATATTGTCCATCCCTATTTCTAGTACAAATCAAAAATCTCACTTTGCGGGACAAGAGCAAAGCGCTACTTCCCAACATTTCAACGAGTTCCCACCTCAAAACCAACCACAAAATATCCGCAACAAGACCGTGGTGAATATGCCAAACCAAATGAACCATAGTAACCTACGCAACCCGCCGGTTAACCAGCAAAACCGGAACATTTCGCACCCGCCGGAGAAAACGAACCACGCGATTAACCGTGCGTTTCCAAACGCGCAAAACCAACCGCGGGCGCGAAATATTACGCCGACGAATAAACCGGGGATTAACCAGGGCTTATCTCCGCTCAATAACCGCATGATGAACCAACCGGTGAACCAAGGTCAAGCAGCGAGAAGTCAACGTTCGGCCGAGCAGATTTGGGACAGTGCACTTCCCATTAAAGACGATCTGATCCCGGGTCAATTCCCGAATTCCAGTACTTCTGGCCCGGTTAGAAGTCAAAATATACCGGGTCAAATGTCTGGGAGACCTATTCAGGGTCAGCCACGTCCCGGTCAACCACCGACCTCAATGCAATCCGGGATTCGTCACGGAAGCTTGGACCCTCAAGTTTCCCGTATTCAGGCGGAAATGCCCCCGAAACCGTACGATTCAAGTATGGGAAATTTTGAAAATGCCGTGGCGCGCGTCTCAAGCGCAGGACCTCAGGTGAGCCCATTGCCGATGAATCGCTCGCTCCCCCCAAATAGCAATAATGTCCACGGAGGTGCTAGAAATCCTGTAAATACGCCCACTAGTGGCTCAGTCATTCATAATTCTGTGATAAAAACCTCGTCGAATACCAGTCAACCACCTTCGTCTGAACCTGTTCAACATCCAAGTTCTACTGGTTATTATCCTCCAAAGTCTACCGGGCCAGCCAGTGTAATTTCTCCCGTATCTCAGCCGGGAAATGTGCCGGGAAGTCACCGTCCCGTTGCCGGTAGTGTTCATACTCCAAGCAAAGGGGATGCTCATAAGCCGGGTATCCCACCGGGACAGATGAATCCCACTTCCCACCCTCCCGGTGCTAACCGTCGGGTTAGTCAAGATCGGTCCTCTGGTGCTCAACCTCATCCCGGCCATCATAACTCTCATAATAAGGTGCATAATAACCATACCGGAAATAACCAACCGGTAAATGAGGAGGATCCGTTTTTCAACTCAATTTTCATGATGCCAAACAATGACACTAGTTTTGATACTAGTTTCGGAATGGACCCAATTACGGCCCCGATTACAAGCCGAAACTCGCCCAGTCCCACAATAACTCGCCCTGCCCAACAAATAATGCCCACCCAGAATGTTCATAATGTGCCTAAACCCACCCAAAGGATGGTTGCCATCAAAACCCACTTTTATATTAGTTTTGGCGCTAGAGAGCTCTGAACGTCAGACGTTTTGGTACCTTTTCGGGACTAATAGACATGTGATTTATACAATTTAAAATAATAAAAAAGTTTCAGATTATTTTTGAAATATTTATTACAGTAGATGACCTTCAAAGTAACTTTAAAGTTCATTTTATCAATTTGATTTTACTATCAAACATTGAGGTTCATCTACTGTAGTACAAATTAGATCTCAAAAAGAAATCCGGACACTTCTTAAGTTTTCTTAAGCAGTATTATTCCTACAAAAATCAAAGAAATCGCATGTCTACTCTACCCAGAATTGGGACCAAAAATCAAAAGTTCAGGGCTATATCGATTACGATCCCTGGCTCTACAANACGTCACTTTCGCTAATTTGAAAAGCTCGCTTTTTGAAAGATTTTGATTTTTTTTTAAAGTTTTAAAAAATAAATTTTCGTTTTTTTACAAAATGCTGAAAAGAGATTTTTCTCAATTTGATCAAATTTGCAAATTTTGGCAATGTTACAAACCGGAAGTGATTTTTCTCGAACTTTTTATGATCAACTTTTTTGGCAACCAATTACAGTAATGTACCGCAAGGCGCGCCTCTGCCTTCCGATGTGCCCAAAAATGTCCCGGAGACGAAACCCGTCCAGCAGCAGCAAATTCCCGGTCAGCAAAAGATGGTGCCCAATCATATGTTGAATCAACCTAAGGCCCCTGGTGCTGGCCCGCAGGGTGGTGTACAAAATCCCGCCCATAACGCCGCCCACAATACTCCAAAATCGACCACGTCCGAATTACCCACGTGGTTCCAGGGCAGTGTCACAAATCACAATTCTGGATATAAATTTTGAAATATATCGGGAAATCATGTTTTGAAATATTGGGATTTTCTGGTATCTCGAAAACGGGATTGGACTTTGTATTTTCAAAATGGGGTATAAATCCCGAAATGGGGTCGGGATGGAATTTTGAAATATATCGGGAAAGTATTTTAAGAAATATTGGGATTTTCTGGAATCTAGAAAATGGGGTTTGTTCTCCATTTTCGAGATTCCATAAAATCCCAATATTTCTTAAAATACTTTCCCGATATATTTCAAAATTCCATCCCGTTCAAATCTCAAGTTATAAATTAAATCGCGATCAAGTATTCCGGATCCACTAAAAAAGCAAAAGTTTGCCCGATATTTATTTTCAAAAAATCCTTAAACTTTAATTTTGGAATCCCATTTTGCGATTATAAATTAGGTACAGATTTCGGAATCAAATTAAAAATTAGCTCATACTCTACAGTTTTGGATATACGGTACTGAAATTGTACACCTCCAGGGGGTCATATTACATGATTTATCTATTAAATGATTGTGAAGATGAACTTACATGAAAACTTGGGCATAGGTAGGGTTAACGCCGAGAAAAAAACAACTTTTCGAACCGTAAGGGTAGGGAAAATTGAAGTGAGCATTTTCTGATAGATTTTCTCAGCGAATTTATACGATATACCAAAAAATCCTAATCCTATTCTGATGTGTACATGTCATAATCTCTATGGTCTGTTTTTTTAAGATGGGGACAAACGGCGCTTGAGATAAGTCGGAATCGGCACATACGATCTTTCTGATATTTTAGGTCATAATATTACTTTTCATCTTCACAATCATAAAATAGATAAATCATGTAATATGACCCCCTGGAGGTGTACAATTTCAGTTTTGATAATTTTTAGGACCCTTCCCTGTAAGTTTCATGGAAAACGTTAGAGCGTTTTTCGAGTCCCGATTTTTTCCAGTGAAATACCGGAAATTGAAAAAATCGGCTCTGCAGCGCAACGCACAGGAAAAAAGTTATACTATGAGTCATAGACTATGACTCATAGTCTATGACCCTAAATATCAGAAAAGTTTGAGAAATAAAATTTCAAAATCTCAGAAAAAACCCAAATTTAAAAAAATCCCTTTTTGAATCACTGATTAAAGGGAGTAGACAATATGATGTCAAATCAAAAGGCGGAGGTGCAAAAAGCTCCAGACAGCATGATGCATTTGACCCAGACAGGAATGCCCGGTAAAGACTATCGCCCCGGAATGCCTAATTTGGGACAAATTCCTCAAATGAGACAAGCTCAAATCGCCGGGTTACAGAAGCAAATGCAAATGGGGCTGAATCCCGCACAACTTCCCGGTGGACCAGCGAATTTTCAAATTGGAAATATTGATCCTGAGAAATTTATGGCCCAAAGTCGGAAACAACAAGTTCCCACAGATTTGGTTGGAGCTTATCAAAACATCAAAAACGAGCCGGGCGTAGCCACTAGTTACGGGAATTATATTTAATTTGTAGATCTAATTTTGGTAGGGGGCTACTTTTCCAGTTTTTGTGCCGGAACTCCATTTTTGACGAGTTCCAGGAATTACTTTCTGTGCAGGAACTTAAAATTAAACCCGGAAGTCTAAGTTTGGCGAGTCCCGGGATTAACTTTATGTGCTCGAACTCGATGTTTGGTGAGTTCCGGTTTTTGGAACTCGCCCTAAATCGAGCTCCGGGACAAATACCGGAAGAGGGACCCGAGACCCTCATGGAATAATATTTCGATTGATAATTGAAGTCCCTATATTTCCATTACTAAATCCGATTTTAATTGATTTTTGGGAATCCCCCATTATATTTTCAATTATAAATCCAATTTTAATTAATTTCTGGTATTCTTAATTTAAGGATTTTTTTTTTACATGAACCCACCCTTATCGGCACAATAACTCGCAGGCCATCAGAGATATCGATAAATGTTTTTTTGTAACATGTAAATTTGTGATATGGACAACTTTTTGTTTTTTCCAAGTCAACCGGTAATTGATTTTTAAACCGAAAGTTCAAGAGTTCGAATCTCAATAAGCCCAATTTTTTCGCCTATTGTTATCGAAATGTATTTATTCGTGATAATAATCGGTCTCTATATCATATACATGTAGACTATATCGAAAATCCTACCTACAGGTCGAATTTTATCACTACGTCACAAATAGAGAAAGTGACCAATGAAATCACAGGATTCTTCAGAAGGATTTTCGATATGGCAACGGATTAACAGAACTGTGGAAATAACAAAATTTTCGTACGGCATATTTCCGAAAAAAAATATTTTTTCAAAAATTCTCGTGTTTTCCCTCCTCAGAAAAACTGGTTATTTCAAAGCTCTATTACCGGTGAACTGGTTGACATAAATAAAAAAGTTTTCCATATCACAAATTTACCTGTTAACATGATACAGAAAACCTTTTGTTCATATCTTTTATAGCGTTCGAGTTATTATGCTGACAAGCAGGGTTGTAAAAGGAATGATCCCCGACCGGATTTTCTATCCCCATCCCCATTTTTCCCTGTATTTTGCTTAAACCTACGCAAAAGGGGGATGGAAAACCCACGCAAAAGCCATCCCTTTCACAAGCGTGGCTGACGAAGATTCCCTCTATTTCATGACATCCCTTTTGAGTTCGTTTCATTTTACATTTTTTTTCATTGCGACCAAAAATAATTCCCGAATAGTCAACCTTCTGGAAAAAATGTCGATTCGCAGAGAGTGCCTCCTCAGCATGCCGATCCCCAACGAATGCCGCCCCAACATCCCGATCCCCAACGAATGCCGCCCCAACATCCCGATCCCCAACGAATGCCACCACATCATCCCGATCCCCAACGAATGCCGCCCCAACATCCCGATTCCCAACGAATGCCGCCTCAGCATCCCGACTCTCAGCGAATGCCACCACATCATCCCGATCCCCAACGAATGCCGCCCCAACATCCCGATCCTGAGCAGTCGAAAACCAGCCAGGCTCAGATGCAGCGGACGAATTCAATTTTTTCGAGTGGGATCGGTGCCACCCGACCTCCTAGCGAACCTAGCCGACCACCAAGCCAGCCTAGTCGACCACCAAGCCAGCCTAGTCGACCACCAAGCCAGCCTAGTCGACCACCAAGCCAGCCCAGTCGACCAGCAAGCCAGCCCAGTCGACCAGCTAGTCAGCCAATCCGGCCGTCATCTACTGGTCATCCTACGTCTGGTAGACAACCATCTAGTATTATTCCGGGTCTTAATCCTCAAAAAACAGCTTTTACCGGTCAACCTACCCAACCGACCGGTCCTACTATTTCCCCTATGCATCAGCGATCGCCGTATACCGGCCAAACCATCCAGTCTCAGTCAGTAATATCTGGTACTGGCTCAACTCCAATGCAGGCCCAAAAAAGTGGTTCAGAAAGTACGAACCGGTACCAACCAAGTATACCAACCGGTATGCTTTCAAGTCTAAACGAACCACTGCCAAGAAATTTGATACCACCAGAAATGACACCAGTTTCCTCGTTTCCTAATTCTGTCCCTTCTCATTCGTATGCACCCCCTCATGCGTCAAAAACTGCAGCCGCAAACGCACCAACGCCGAAACCAGTACATGTACCTGAACCACCGGCTGCGACAGTGACCGCACCGTCTAGCAGAGCCACAATGTCTATGGGACAGACGACTTTGACAACCGCGAGTTTGCCAAATTCATTGAGGTACGTAACCAATCAAATGTCCATATTTCATTTTGCAATGGGCGAGGTTCACCAAGGACTTTAATAGGACGGCTTAAGGGGATTGTGGGTGCAGTAGTTATTTTCGACCAGGGTTTCTACCTGTCCTATTAAAGTCACTATACTGTAATTTACAGTACAGTCTGTAAAAGGTCTCTATAAGGACATGTTTTTTATTCTTTGTGCTTAGGCGCACTTTCGCCAAAAGTTTGGTAGCACTTATGGTCGCCGATTATTTTTCAACTATGACTCATAGACTATGAGAAATGAAACAAGTTTAAATTGAGCAAATAGAGACCTTAACTTTTGATTTAAATTTACATGATTTGAAATCCAATCAAAAAATATTTTATATTATATTTTTAATTATGGTGCGCAGCGGGAACCCTAAAGACTAGAACCGTTGATAAAAATTTATTTGCTGTCAAGGGTTATCGCCACCGAAATTCTGCACAATTTTTGTATTATCGTCTTTCAAATGAAAGCAATTGCTATCGATAGTTCAAAAAAATAAATTGCCCGCTGCGCATCCTATTTATGTATCAAATAAAAATTGATCAAAATTATATTTAATTAAGATATTTGTCGATTTAGCAACAAAAAATCATAAATTTGGCACAATGTATAGGTTTTGGCCAAATATATGTTGTTTTATCCTAGCCACATTGTCCTTATAGACGAAAACTACTTTCATAATATAATGACAAAATCTACTTTAAGGGGGTATGCGACTCTGATTTAATAAAGATCTTAAAGGCATTAAAAATGCTCCAAATTGATACGGGTATTTTATTAAGTATTTTTTTAAAATGAAGTTAATAAATAACGTTTGCTTAAATTTGAGCACTCAAACTTCAAAATATCGTCTTGACGTAAGCCAACTTCCTCATCAGTGTTTCACTGGCTTTCTTTTGAGCCTACTTTCGAAAAAATGGAAGCACTTTTTTTTCGGAAATTTTTTCGAAAATGACCAAAAACATCATATTTCGAGTTTTAGCTGGAAATTGCAAAAAAGCTCACCGTAATCTCTTAAATATGTTCTGAGGAATACTTGATAAAAATTTGAGCCATTTTGCACATATATCCTCGGAGGAGATATATTTTGAAGTCTGAAATTGTGAAAAATCGTCGGTTATTTGGCGTTCAGTCGCCGGATCAAAAAAAATGACATACTTCCGTTAGGTGATCTATGAAAATTTGAGCTCAATTTGATATACCGTCTGGGAGGAGATAGATTTTGCAGTTTTGGGTCTTCTTGTAAACATACTGTGAATATTGGTGTAGATGTTAAGAACCATATGTGATGTACTATTTCGTTAGATTAAGGATAGATCTACAAATAAGTAGTTTCGGTTTTTCTCATGAGCTCTTAGTTTTCAGTATATTTCACCTAGAAAATGAAAAGTCAGAGTCGCATAGCCCCTTAATTTGAATATTTTACTATTAATATTTTGAAATAGCAAGATAGCCGAAAGGCGCTATTTTTAGGGCGTCCACATTTTTTGGATTCAAAATTTACTCCTATTTTTTTTTGATACCAAAAATTTGGATCTTTAGAATCCTGAATTAAATTTTTATCATTTTGCTTTAGCTCTACTATGCCCTCGGCGACTCCGGATCGGCCAAGTCCTGGTCCGATCCCAGCTGCTATGCCCGAAGCCGCGATGCAACATATGATTATGCAATACATGAGAACAAACTCTGGGAACATGACGCCGGAAATGATGAGGTATGTTTTTTACTCTTTTCATTTTGAGATCTAAGGGGGTAGTGTCCGCAAAAAATTTGACTTTAAGGGGGGGGTGGGAGTCGCAAGTGAGGAAGGAAATAGATTTTTTTTTGAATTTTGCTGAAACTATCAAAATATATTATTCGAAGACTTTCCAATCGATTGGTGGTATTTTCAGAGTTGTATCTTAACCAGAAAGTATTTTTTCGGCACTTTCAAAAATAATAGTGAAGTCTGACGAAATATTTTATTCGAGACAATGAATTATCATTTTTTATTCGTATAATAGGAAAGACAAAATGTTTACGTTCGTTAATAATAAGAATTGACTTTTTTCATAAGCGATGCAATTTATATCTGATCGTGAGTCAAGGTCATAGACTCAATAGACTTATCCGCTTTATAAATGCCCTCAATCTTGGTATCTGAAAATTTTGATGTAACCCACCCTATGCATAAAAGGCTAAGTTTACACTGCAGAGACAAATTTATTATATTTTTGAAAACCACGTGAAATTTTAAGCAAGAATCCGTAATATTTTTTTTTTTTTTGGA
>SCLH01000915.1:278823-289561 GCA_004367855.1 Oikopleura vanhoeffeni
TTTTTTTGATAAATCTGAGGAATTATTTTTTCTATTTCAATAGTAATTACCATTAGAAAAAGTCATTTTTGGCCCATTTTGCGACTCCCACCCCCTTAAAATGGAAATAAACCAAAAATAAATAAGATTTTTTCAGCCAGTTTAGGTAATTTTTTTAGCAGCGAAAATAAAAATGATGCGGGGAAAAAAAATTTATCAACCAGAAGAAACAAATTTCAAAATTTTATAACTCCACCAAAAATTTTTGCTTGTATTTTTTTAAATTGCCTGAACCGTTTGCAAAACAAAATTTTGTGAAATTTTCATTTTTCCAGTGGTTGGAAATTTAGCCAAGATTTTTGTATAATTCGGCTTTTGAAAACGACTAATCCGATTGAGTTCTTAGATAGCTCAAACTGAGCACAACTATTTAGAGAAAAATATATTTTTAAAAATTTTCCGAATCAGACAACTGTTTTTATTTTTAAACAAAAACTGATAATTAAACAATTTCAGTAATCTCAGAAAAAAAATCTAGAAATGGTCCGATTCGGACCAATTTTATTTTATTATTCACCAAACATTTGTGCTCAGTTTGAGCTATCTAAGAACCTAATCGTATGAGTCATTTTCAAAAGCCAAATTTTATAAAAATTTTGGCTAAAAAAGTGGCTAATATGTCGCTGCTAAGAAAAATTACTTTAGTTATTTAATTTTAAGACGTAATTTTTTGCGGACACTATCCCTCAATTTTTTATCACCGGCGACTATCCCATAAACATTTTTCTTACATTACCTTGTTATCTAGTAATATGATGAGACACGTTTCCATCTTTGGTGGAATGAATTTTGACGGGAACTTATCCGGGATGCCGGGATCAATCATGCCAGGCTTCGAACAGAAAAAGATGGATACTCAACATCCCTTTGCACCACCACTACCCCCTTATATGATGAATCATCAAAATTCAAATCCAGCTATTCCAGAAGGCTACCCTGCAGCTTTATTAGCGAAAAAATCCCCAATTGTTGCAGAACGGGCGGCGGCCCCTGCCGCATCCACACCTCCACCAGCTCAAACTTTTCCCGCAAAACCGCCGGCACAAAGTATCCCAGGAAAGCCGGCAGCACAAACTTTCCCAGGAAAACCACCAGCACAAACTTTCCCAGGAAAACCGCCAGCCCAAACTCTCCCTACAAAACCGGTTAAACCAACCCCGACCGCGGTTCAAACCGGCGGTTTACTTGGGGCGCTAACAAGCGTTATATCGAAGACTAAGACCAAAACTGAGGTTGAACGGAAAAATGATCTTTTAGAACAAGTCAAAAATGACAAGCTTCGACAAGCGCTGTCTGCCAGACAGGAAAAAGTCCCGCCGAAACCAAAACCGGCACCGGTGCCACTAGAGGTACCAAAAGAAATCCAAAAGGAGCTTCAGAAAGAACTCCAAAAAGATGATACCCCAATCACCGAATTGTTAAAATCAACGCCAGGACCGGTAACCCCCGGTGCCGGTTTTAACTGGAAAAAGAAATTATTTCAAAAACCGCTCGATGCTAAAAAATCACCGCAAATTTCCCCTGATAAACCGATCACCGAGAAACCGAAAACTAACATTTTAAAGGAATTAATCAATGAAAAACCCACGCCAGAAATAGTACTACCGATTAAAAGTCCGCTGGCTCAAAAACTACCCACTGAAAAAGAACCGGTGATACCACCGATTATACCACCGGTTATACCACCGGCCCCTCCCCCAAAACCAGTTATCAACGAGGTCGCCAAGCTACCTCTAAAGGAGCCTGAAAAAACTGAGCTCACAACAGAAAGAAGAAAAGAAAAATCTAAAAAGCGAAAAATTATTTCTAAACCAGAATTGGTACCGGAAGAATTACCGGTAAAATTACCGCCGGATCCCGGTTATATACCAAAAGTTCGAATCACCACTTATCGCAATTTGTCGGGTGGTACTTTGCACTCGTCCAACCAGTTCAAACCGGGCGAAGAGCGAGTCTCGCGGACCCGGTCAACCAGAAAACAAAAAATTGACTGGGAATCGAAAACCGTCGATATCAATGAATTTACAAACTGGGAAAAAACACATTTTGACAGAAAACGAAAAAGGCGTAGGCTGGGAATGGGGTTACCCTCGGACGAAGAAGGGTTCAAAGAGGAACAAATGAGGAGACACAATGAAGACAAACGGAGACAAGATCTCCTTGAAAAAGAACCAGTCAAACTAGAAGACGAGACCAATTTAGAGGTAAACCATCTCACATAATCGTGCCAGAATTTAAAGCGGGGAAATATAAAAAAATTCGAATTTTTTACCGGTTGGTTTAAATTACCGGTTGCAGCGGCAAGGTTAGCAAATACGTTTTTCGTGATCTCCTAAAAATTTGAGATCTTATGGTGAAAAATAAACCCTTTTTTCACAAATTTTCGAAAAATTTTTTTTGCAAAATTTGCATTATAAGTGGAGCAAGTTGTTCTTTGACAATTTGTCCTGGTGATGGACTAGTGTGACACCCTATTATGGACAATAAAAAAAATAGTTTTATATGCTAAAAATAGAGGTCAGTGCTCAGAATGAGGTTTTTAAAACCTTATTTTTAACCACTGGATGGCCGAAAAAAAATCTGCCCGGAATTGTTTTTTTCTGCGTCAATAACCCCCGTAATGCTTATAAATAATATTTCTTGACTTTCTCTGTAGTTCTACCATTGCGCACCCAACCTAAAAAATTAATGGACCCTGTCGTTTAACCTATGTGAGCACAGAGCCACAATAGTGGCTCAAGCCTAAAATCATCCAAAAAAGGCAAAAAACGGGATCGTATCTTTTCTTTCAAACACTTTGGCGTGATTGTTTTTAGCGCAATGACCGAAAGCTTGTCAGTTGCTTCGAATGTTCAAAGAATTTTGAATCGGTTCCAAAAAATAAATGATTTTTTTTTCGAATGTTCGGTTCCAGGATCACGGGGAGTTGATTTATGAGAATTTTTCGTCTATGTTTCACTTCTGGAAAATTATTTTGGAACTAGACATAAAATACAAATGTCAGATTAGCCAGTTTTTAGGAAAGTGTTTTGTGCATGCATAACAGTTAAAATCAAAATTTATTGGTATCTAGAGGCAGATAGTTTTTTTCGGAAGTGAAATTTCTAAATTTTCAACTTCAAGGATCCCATGAAAATATTTAATTATCATAAAAGTGAATTATCAACCAAAAATTGTCAACAGATGTACTTTATTACCATATTTACTTGAAAATAATATAAAAAAGTGTAATAATCACCTTTTATAGAGAAAAATAAACATTTTTCATCAAAAATCATGATTTTTCCATAANATACTTGTGCATCGTTTCCGACAATAATTTAACTTGTGATCACGAAATATGGTATACCTTGCTTTTCTCACTATATTTTCTACAACAAAAAATTAAAATTCTAGAATACAAATTGTCGGATACAAAAATATTCCCATCAACTTCCTTATGCAAAAAAAATTGTAATTCCAACTGCCTTGAGCTTTCTGTAAACAACGTTCAAAGTAGAGCCACAATTTTGGCTCTGGTGCCTTGACGGAACTTTTTTTTATATGCTTACAAGGGTTAAGGGGGTTGTATAGGCAGTCCATATCTTCTGAACTCGTAGTACTGTCAACTTTATTTCACGAGTTTTGATCTCAACGGGGCCTGTTTAGTTATATGAAATTTTACAATTGTAGAAAAATTTTCAAAAAAATATTGAAATTTTTTTAAGTGTATGAATCAGAAAATGTTCTTTGCCCTTGCGCGAGAACGGTAAATAATTTGGCCATAGTTTATAATCCCGTTTCCAGAAAAAGTATAGTTGCGAATCGTTTGATACTTTTTAAAATTTGATACGATGACCTTGAGCTCGAAAAATAATTTTCAAATTGTGATCTTCGGAGTTAAGACATGAAATTAAAAATCCGGAACATGCCAAAGTTTTTTCTAAATTGCCTCGAAAATTTTCAGTTTGTAAAAAAATTGATACGTGAATACAATGTAAAAAGTACGACTTTTAGTGGCAAAAACGGCACTCTTGGCAATTTTTGAAGTACTGTTAAGGTAGCTTTTCTTTTAGGTGCACCCCCCCTCTCCAGCAAAAGCAATTTTTGAAGTACTTAAGTGAAAAATCGAAAAAAACAAGATACTAGTTTTTTCGTTTATTGAATAATCTGATGTTCTGTTAAAAAATCTGATTCTTTTGAAATAAGGTGAAAAAAACGATTTAAAAAAAAACAATTTGCTCGCGGTTAACTTAATTTACCGGTTGGTCGAACATGCTATGAAAAAAATTCTTCTAGGGACTACAAACCACTATTATTGAAAATTTTTTAAGATTGTTATCAAGGAATAGAAAGTTCTGAGCCCTTGAAAAAGCCTCTCCAGCGCATGTTGGGGTTATAATAAAAATATTTTTTTCTACTTTTTGAGAAATAAATCTCATTTTTGTTATTTGACCTTTTTTGTTTCAGACAAATAACGAAAACCAAGATTTTTCATCTTTGATATATTCTACTCCTCCAATTCCTCGTCAACATCCTCCGAAACCGCCGTCACGACTTTACATGGAAGAAATGGTTCAAAATACTTTCAAATGTTTGGAATGTGGCGACGAGTTCATTTTTGAAGCTTCACTCCAACATCACTATGAACGCAAATCCATTATGATAGAGGTAACAACTTTTTAACAAACATTTTACAAAAACATTCATTTGGGCCGAAATTTGAAAAATAGATGATACAGGGGCCCAATATCGCCGAAAGTTTTTCCAAAAAAATGCAGCGGTATTGGCTTCTTTCGGCGATATTGGCCCTTTCGGCGATATCGGGACAAAAATAAGTTTTTTTGTTAAAAATAAAAAAACGCGTGGGCGTTCGAAATGACGTCATAATTTGAAAAGTTTTTTAATTGTATATATAAGGGGTTTTACAATAGATTCAAAGGAACTAAAATACCAAAATGTATAGAATTACGAACTCCACCAAATACAATTAAAAAAGTTCAAAAAAGTATATTTGGGTATTTAATGAAAAAACCTTTTTTTTTATTTTCAACCAGTTACTGACAATTTCTTAAAAAAATTTTGTACTTAACGTTATATCATATAACTTATATGTTTAATGGCTACAATTTGAACATCTTTAAAAAATGTTTAGCACAAAAAGTTAAGCACAATTTTGAAATATGGGTTCAGATCAACTGTATCATCTGCAAGGGCAAATTAGTATTTTACAACAAATGCCAACTTTTGCGGCATGCTCGAGAACACACCCAAAATGACAACCCAATGAAATTCATCAATCCCAAAATTACTCCTCTCACGATCAAAATGTGCCTCCCGCGGTCAAAAGCGCCAGATCTACACTCCAAGTTTTCTAAATCATGTTCTGAATGCGAAACGAAATTTGCTACTCGGATTGGACTACAAGAACATATGCAAAGAAAAACTGATGTGCACAACTGTGATGCCTGCTCAATGACATTACCTAATTTGTAAGTACTGATTTTAGCTCTCTAGCGCTCTTTTTCGATTTTTGAGCATTTTAGCGATTTTTTTGTGTATGGATAAAACAACACGTTTTCAAATGGACAAAACAACAAAAATGAGCTTGTCCTTATAGACACACCTGACGTACTGTACGCTCATCTAAGTCTATACGAACCAAATGTCTCGAACGTATGAAAACGCGTCTTTACGCCAAATTTTTCGAATATTATTTTTGTTTTCAAAAACCATAATAATGTAGCGTGTATTGATATTTTAATGTTGAGTTCTCTAGCGTAAGGTAGGCCTTACATAATTTTTTTTCCTACGATAGCTGATTTTTTAATATGTTCTAGGAAATCATGAATACAAATTATCTATGCAAATTTTTCTTCAAAGTTTTTGAAATTGCCTATCATTTGAATGATAGCTGAATGCTAAAGCTTGGAATTTTTGAAATAATTTTGAAAATGTTTTGCAGAGATAAATTATATTCATGATTTCGTAGAACATATCAAAAAATCAGCTACCTTGGACAAAAAAGGTTTTTCGAGCCTACTCTTGCGATACATTACTTCGTAATTGATCTTTTTGAAATTTTGGCGCATAATATCATTTTTCAAGCAACGGAACATTACACCTCTAGGTTAATTTTCCGAGACCTTAAAAAAGAAAGACCATTTTTTTATTTCCAAAACTTCAATTTTAAAAATTAATTAAAGGGAAATTCGGCCAAAACATCCTCAATTTATATTTTACAAATTTCATTTGTTAGAAAATATTAATTTTTGTTCGACAATTTAAAAAAAAAAAATTCAATTTTTTTTGAACAGTACAAGTGTTGTACAACAGTTGTATTTAGATTGGAAATTTGTTTAAACAATAATGAATGGTGTAAATTATTTTTCGATAATTTTTTAAAATAAAATTATTATAATTTATTTATTAAAAACCAGCTTTTATTGACCTGTCAGTTTTTCCATTTTCAAAAGTGAGAATAAAAAAGATTGAACATTCGCATAGAAATTGGGTAGAAAATCAATTTGATAAATCTGGCCGTAGTTTCGCGAAATAAAAGCCAGATTTATTTAAATCGGGTTGATGGGCGTGTTTTTGGATCTATTTAGAAAACTTGGACACAAAAAAATCAGATGTTTAAAAACCTTATTTTGACAATTTTATTTTTGCCAAGAGACTTGCGAGCCCTCTGTTTAATAAGTTAACTTTTATATTCCAAATTGATCGGTGTTTTTGAAATTCTTTATCTTTTCTCTATCTTTTGTAGTTCTTGAGATAAAGCAATGTTGTCGACCCGAAATCGCGGGCCTGATGTGTTTTGCACTTGAAAAAATTTGATTTTAAAGATTTTGCCACCATGATTTTAAGATTTATTGTATGTGCCAAAAAATTAAAAAAAAATATTCATAAAATCAAATAATATTTCTCGAAAAAGGTAATTTCTTTCAAAAAATATAAATGATTGTTATTTATTTTTGTACAAAATAACAACTAAAGTGTCCGTTTACCAAAATAATGGTAAGTTATACTTTGCAAAATATCGCAAAAGGTCTGTTACGGCGGCAAATTATCAGGGTTATATTTATATGTGAAACTGATTTCATTACCGTTTTTCTTCAATTAAAGGTTTTTGACAAATATTTTCTTTTTACGATAGTCTCATAAAAAAAATTATCGTAAAAAATCGAAAAAATATTTCAAATTTTGATATATCAAATAATTGTTGAAGCCTTCGAATAAATAGTTTATATTTTCGCTAACGTATAAATATGATTTTCATTGGCCACCGCTGAGTACGTCACTGTTTTGAACTTCTGAGTATGTGGGTTAAAGCAGTTTGAATTTATTTCCTTTAGATGTTCGTATCAATCACATTGCCGTATTCATAATGATCTTGGAAGTACTTATGTATGTCCAGACTGTGGCGAAAACTTTGAGAAAGACGTCGCAGAGTTCAAGAAACATATCAAACTACACTGCTTTCACACATCAAGAATACAAGGCTATCGTTGCCCGGTAAGTACAAATATATTTCGACGATAAAATATCGTAAATGTTTTTTCATTTTAGGCCTTCCTTTTTTAACTTTTGAGGCCGGAAAAAGTATTAGACTTGAAACTTAAAATTCGCCAAAACAGAAATAATCGCTCGAAATTCTCCAACATTTTACACCCACAACCTTCGTAAAATTGGAAATAACGATTTCAAATATTTTTGATCTCGTGCCTGAAATTCAAGTTTTGGATTTACGCTAAAACTTAAAATTCAAAGACCTATTTTGATGTTGATAAATATTTTAGGTCTTCGGCCGAAAATTCATAATTTTGGATTTACGATAAAAATTAAAAGTTAAAATGGAACACGAATATCTATCTTTGGCAAATTTCTAGAATTAATTTCTTGTTACTCTGAAGTTTACTGTATTCATTTTCTCAATGAAAAAACTGCTTGAAAATGAATAAATAGATATGCGAAAACGTTCGCAACAAAAACATGAGAAACTTATTTTAAAGTTTATATCGCCGACAGTTTTTTGCCCAAAAATTTCGGCGATATTGGGCACCTTGTACTGGGGGCCTATATAACGGGAATTTTTTGCCAAAAAATTTCGAAGATATTGGCAAATTCGGCGATATTGGGCCGAAGATATTGCCCCCCCCCGTAAATAGTTTATCGACCGAAAATTTAAGAATTTTCTTAAATTTTAGGCAAACAATTTATCAACTTAAAAATTCGAATTACTTTGGTGTTTATGAATAATTCAAGTGAATTTTTTTCTAACGTATTTTTTCATAGCTAACTGGAAAAGTATTCTCCCAAGCCGAGTATTTGCGAGCTCATATCCATAATAACTGTTTGATCAAATTTTTCAAATGTGCTGAATGCCCAATCGCTTTCCGATCCCAAAAGACAATAATGAAGCATACAAAAGAAACCCACGCTAAATCGGCGATGCTTTACCGGTCAATTTTCAAGTGTCCAATGTGTGATACCGTTTTCCATGATAAGGAGAATTCAAATGTGGCTAGACATCTGATGGAACACGCAAAAACCTATACTGCCACTTGTTTCCATTGTTTGGTTTGCTCAGATGTTTATGAAACAACCTCAGAATTAGCAGAACATCTTTCCAACGGTACGAGAAAAATATTATTTAGGCCTAAAAGTTTAAAATTTATCATCATTCAATATTATAAGGGGCCAAAAATTATTGGGCCCAGTTAAAAAAAGCTATCTAAGTAATTTACGACGTTTCGTATATTTTATTCCTTATTCATGTAAATTGTACAAAATAAAAAACTGAGTTTTCGAAACTTGGGAAATCTAGAGAAATTATTCAATATTTTATATATTTCTGTGGTTTTAAGTTTTTATTAAAAGTACCTAAAAACGAACTTTTAGCTTTTGGCCTAGAAGTGTAAAAATTCTCATGCTTCAAGTCAAAAATTTTAGGCCTCAGACTTTTACTTATCAGTTATAAAAAATATTGCACTTTTATCCGATAACTAAAACAATATAATCTTATTTTTCAAGATTTTTGGCTTTGTCTAAAAATTTAATCAAAAGTTATGCAAAATAAAAAATTTCCGTGTAATTTTTCAAGATTTTAAATATTTTAACTTTTTGGCCAAAATCCCAAAATATTTAAAATCTTGAAAAATTACACGGAAATTTTTTAGGCCTAAAACACAAAATTAATAATCTTTTAAACCCCTAAAAAATCTATTTTTATTTCTTAATAATTAACGTTTTAGGCCTGATTAAGAAATAAAAATAGATTTTTTAGGGGTTTAAAAGATTATTAATTCTGTGTTTTAGGCCTAAAACTTCATTTTCAACTTTTTAAATATAATTTGTTCAGATCACAACATTTCTGAGTACAAGACATCGGCCGAGGAGTTAAACGCTGCCCTGGCCGCATGTCGTAACCTGAAAAGTTCTCGCAAAATTAGTTCTGAGTCAATCGCGAGTTCTATCAGCGGCCCGCCGTCGCTCATCGATGTGGCGTCGCGCGTCTCAAACGGTGTGCCCACAAATGGGTTTGCCACGGACGAGTTTGACGAGATGGACTCTGATTCGGACACTGATTTCTCGGGCAAAGGGGGCAAAAGGACCCCCAGGGTGAACAAGCACCCCAAATTTCGCCACAAGGGGCATGACGGGGAGCTGAGGCGGAATTCGAGGACAAAAAGCATTTCGCTCGAGACGAAAAAGAGATTGTACTGCTGCACTTTTTGCGATTTCCAGAGCCCGAAAATTGGGCAACTTCACAAGCACTTTTCGAAAAATCACAATATTGATCACATTACTGCCGACATGATAAAGACAAAGATTAGCACTGGGACGCCAAACGGGACACATCAACCGGGAAGCGGGAAACATCAGGGCTCCACACTGCCCACTACCGGGAGACCAGTACTTATGACGCCACAGGGACCTATTAGCATGAGGAATATGCGAAGGGAACCTACGCAAGAAGAACTGGTAATCATATTTTAAAATAAATAGTACAGTTGGTGATGTGTAATAACATCCACCGATCCTTTTTTACTTTCCTCATCTTTTGTATAATTTTTTTTTCTTGGATTTTTTTAGAAACAACATTTTAATTTGCCACTTAAGGGTATCCCGGTTCCTACATTTTATGCAGTTATTATTTGATAAAAATGCACCAAATCAATTGTTTATGTTTTGAACACATAAAACAACCCAAATGACAAGAAAAATTTTTGCGTTTTTTCGATTTTTTTCTAAGGTAGCTGTTTTTTTAAAGGATAAGTATTTTACCATCCAGATATATTCAGTAGTAATAAAAATACAAAACAGTGTCATTTGACACCACTGTAGGTGTCACGTGTCAAAATAAATGTCACCAAAAATTTCTGATGAAAAACTGACCAGAACCGCAGGTTTTCATAAGAAGCTACCGTAAGATTCTCTGAAAACCGATATTCACCGGTTCGGAACCACATTTACCGGTTGTCCGGTTAACTGGGAAAACCAAAAAAATTTTCCGTATTTGAAGTTTGGTCAGGTACACGATGCAAAAAACCGTTTGACGATATCTTATCTGAGTTTCGAGTAATGATGCTATCGCGGGTGGGTTCCTTTAAAAAAACAGCTACCTAAGTATTTTTCTCAAAATTATGTTAAAAAATAACGTTTGTGTCAATTTGACCACTAAAACTTCAAAATATCGGGTTGACGTAAGCCAACT
>SCLH01000915.1:309598-321269 GCA_004367855.1 Oikopleura vanhoeffeni
ATTTTGAGTTGCCGTATCAATCTTTCGTCATGACGCTTTGGAAGGCGCCATCAGTTGCTTTCGGTCACGCAATCTTTCAAAAAAGTTATCAATTCCATGTGTAAAATCCATTTTTAAAAATTTAAAATGTTTTTCAAAAAAAAGATTTAGTTTGAACGTTTTTTTTTTGTTACTTTTATATTAAAACGTCCTTTAAAATTTAAGATTATTTTTTTTTAAAATTGGAAAAATTTTCCATTTTACAATTTTTTGGCCCGCCATTTTAGCGTCTCTACTTATTAAAAGTAGGAAGTTGTTTGTGGCTTTAAACTCGTAGACTCGATTTCCGGCAGTAGTGACCATTCACACATTTAAATCGCATTTTACGACGCTTAAACATTAATGACAAGACCAGTTATAAAGTATCGAATAACTATTATTGAAGAAATGACGTTTGTGCGTTTTTTTTCGAAAATTTTTACTGTATTAACAGTACTTATTTTTGCAAAAAATTTAAATCATCAAAAAAACCTTTAGCGGGATCGAAAAAAATTCTAAGACTTTTTTTCCCATTACAACATAGCCCAAAATGATCACGTGACCGTATATTTAAGGAATAAGGTTGGTAAAAGTAGTACTGTTTTTTCCAAAAATTGCTTAAATCAATTTTTGAAAAAGTGAAGTGGTTCTTTAGAAGTTTTTAAGACTTTTTTTCATTCACCAAAGTCCAAAAAACGATCACGTGACCTTCAAATTAGAAATAAGGTTTTGGTTCAAGTAAACAAATAGTGATCAAATTACGCCGAAAATTTTTGAGGTAATAACACCTAATTCAAGAGTTTTGAACTAATAATATTTTCCAAAAACGTCACGTGATCTTATTTTTTCGAGAAATAAGGATTATTTATACAATATTCAAACCTTTTTTGATTATTTCGTCACGTGATTTTATTCGGACTTTGTAATGGAAAAAAGTCTTAAAACGTTTGAAGTTGACCCTGGAATTTTTTTGACGTAATTTGAGTACTTTTTCAATTACTGTTATAGGTCATTTTTTTCAAAAGTACTCAAATCAGTGGAAGACCCCTTAAAAGAATCGTAACGAATTTATAAGCTTTTATTCATTACAGTATAGGCCTCCGTTAAAATGATGCATCTAACGTATCAACTTCGAAATACTGCCAATAAATTATTGTTTGACGAAAGAAAGACTGGACATGAAAATAATTTATCATGTAGCAATAAATTATGACTTGGTGGCGATTATTAATTGTTACGCTACCAAATACATTATAGAGAATAAGTCTTTGTTCACAGCATTCAATTATTATTCATCAAATAACTACAAAATACGCAAAAGTAAATGGAATAAGCAACGCCTACGTTACTACAATTCATAAATATTTTAGCATTACAACACACCTACGCGTTGTTGCTACCCAGCCTTTATGAACTAAGCGAAACGTTTCAGTTGAAGGAATTAACGTAATTTTTCATACCCTTATTCCGCACATTAGTGGATGTTGAAAATGCTTGCTACTCTCCCATAGCACGTGTTCAAATCCCAGTGATCTTCGTGTAAGTGATTGTCTTGGTAATTACTGCACCTATCAACTTTGGCGCTCCCAATATCAAAGCCCTCTTGCCCTATAGTGAATTCAAACACGCGCTATAGAGATAAGTGGAACGTTTTTGAGATGGAGTTCCGTTGGGAAAAAGGATATAAGGGCTGGTGTAAAATAGGGATTTGAAGCGATGGGTGAGACAACAGGCCGCCTGTCGGCCATCAGACAACGATTTCCCCGGTCTGGTACATTCTCGGCGCTTTTTTGGTGTTCACGTTCTTCTGAAAAAAAATATGCACTTTAATTTATTGAATAAAAATGGCATATTTTTATTTTGTCGAAAAAGTATGTTTTTTTCCACTAATTATTAATGCTGTATATCCTTGCTTAAATTAAAGGGGTTATTTTCTTCATCATGAACAATCGAATTAATTCGTTTACCCTAGACCCGGTATTTGATACTGGCACTTCGACCACCTGGAACTTCGAACAACTGGAAACTTCGACAACTGGAACTTCCGGTATTTGGAATTTCAAAACTGACGATAATCTTCCATTTCAAAATGTGGGTAGATTCATCTCCATAAAATACATTCCCAAAATAATCTATGAATCCATTGAATGCATTTGATATCCATCCGGCTGCTCGTTTTCTTCCATTAAGGATTATTTTCAAAAAGTCGGAATTGGCTCTCAGATGTTCATCTTCGATCTCACTTAGCAGTTCTCTCTCAAATTGGAATCTATTCGGTCCCGGATCAAATAGTAAAGGTTCTTCGGTTTCTTCATCTTCTACCATACTTCCATAATCTGCCAATACTTGTTGCAATCAATCGACCAGCATTTCCACGTCGAGTCGTTCAGTCATTTTTATCTCTGATCATTAATTATCAATAATTGATAAAATGTGTTAATCAATAATTACCGATAAGTTTTTTTTTATTTCAGATTTTGTTTTAAATTATTTTTTGAAAATTGGCCTCCGGTTTAAAACAGGCATTTCTTTAGATCAAACTTCAAAAAATAATAACTTAGAAGAATGAAAAGGTTTAGGCGAGTAAGGCGAGTACGCGTAGGCGTAACTTCGACTCTGGTTTAAGAAATAACAAATGAATTAAGCATAATTTCAGAGTCCAATTTACGAGAGAATTTTGATGAAAACATATAATAATTGGTTAGTATGGAATAGAAAAACCCTTTGAAGTTAACTTAACGTAGTTCAAAATATAAATAAACGTTTAATTTCGATGATTATGCACTTTTTGCCGTCACTGGGGGTACATTTTGCGAATTTTTTTTTTTCATCAATCCTCATTAAATGCCTTTTTGTTCATCGGGAATTTTTTTTTATTTTATTTAATTCTATTGCAAATTGGCTGAAAATTATTTTAAGCTATTTGAAAAATTAGTTGTAATGAAACTTGCTTATATGGCTCGATTTATAAGAATGGTCACTAGTTGCCGGAAATCGAGTCTGGGTACAGATTTCATGTCTAAAGTCTACGAAGTTTAATAAGCGCACTACTTATTTAATAAGGAAAGTTTGTGCTTTATTAAAGCGGCTACTAACAGTCACTTGGGACGTAGGAAAGTTTTTTCGCCTGCAAGAGCGTCTCTCGTAGGTTCGTAAGAAAATCAGGGCAAGCCTCTTCGTGGTAACAAATACACGGTATTAACCAAATTACGATTTATACCTAAAAAAAAGAATAAAAGTTTTAATTAAAAAAATTTAATCTCTATTTTTTTTTTTCTGAAAAATAAAAAAAAAATGTTTAAACTTGAGTCAGCCAAGTTTTTCTGGTACCGACGTTAACTTGCCTCTTTTGGTAAGCTTTTCAGGATTTAAATAGGCGGGTTCTGACTGACAGCAAGAATAAACACAAAATGTATTATTATTTCAATATTTTATTGGTGTGAATTCTCTAAACGGGAAAATAGGAATGAGCAACAAAACGGATTTGGTTTGTTGCTCGACAGTAATTAGGCCAGGCGCGAAAACACCAATTTGTCTCTTTCGGAGATAACGGTATTTCTGTCACAATAGATCTTAAAAGAACTTTTAACCTATTTTCTTGACCTTATTTCTCACAACTCTTGAAATGACAAAAAAAGTAAAAATTTTTTTTTTATAAACTAATGTATAGGAAATATAAACCTGGACACGGAATATAATGTTTTCAAAACGACGTGAAGTTCCAACTAAATTATTATATATAAAATGTTAGCAGAACTTTCATTAGTAAGGAACCATAAGTAATTTTTTGTTGAATAAAAATGTCAGCTGATTTCAAATAATTTTTGGTACCATGCTTTTCTTTCCTAATTTAACAGGCTTTTCAGAGAAATTTCTTTTTTCTCTGAAATCTGTGAAATCATGGAATACACGAAATTATTTGAAATCAGCTGGATGTCTTAAATTCGACAGAAAAATACTCCAGAATCTTGCACCCATACTGTAGTTAACGGTCACTGACTTAATATAGAAATATATACGGGGTGCGAGATTTTGAGTCACTTTTAGGTTGAATTAGATAAAAGTAATAAAAATACACGAGTCAATGAAAGAAGCTTTGGAACTCAGTGATCGATCAAATGTTTTTTTGTATGAAAGACACCCCTGATACGTAACCTTTGCGAGACTACCTTATTTAAAACAGAAAAACTTTCTCCTCCTATTGTCCTGATGAATTTCGAATGCGGGCAAAAATTAATATTTCCACCATATCCCTTTATGACCTTTTGAGTAATCTAAGAGATGTGGGCTGAAAAAGAGAGAAAAGCGGCTCATGAGTGGCAGAAGGGGTCTAGGAGGTTAGGATTGGTTGATCAAACAGCCACATCTCTTAGATTCCCTCAAAAGGTCATAAAAGGGATAATATGGTTCCCGAATATAATGTTCGTCAGGTACCTCCTATTTTTTTCAAAATCTAAGAAATTTTTTTTTTTCGAAAATTAATTTATTTTGAATTTCAAGATTGAATTCAGAATGAAGCTTATGCATCAAAAAATAAGCGTAAACGGGGTAAACGAAGTAAGAGCCTGTTTAGAAAGAAAATTATACTCATAAAAAAATAGGAAATTTCGGAATTTTTTAGAATAAAGTTAAATTACTTTCTACCATGTCCGACTGTCGAGATATAAGGTCCGTCAGGTACTCCCTTTAGGGTAGGTGATCGCATCAAAATACGATTTTTGTAGTTTTTGAAAAATAAATTATTCGGAATTTAAGATAATATTTGTAAAATTTCAAGAAAAATTTGAAGCAAGTTTAGCGTAGTCCTAATCTTATACCTTTCTTATGCAACTAGTCCTTTATTGTTTTTAGGCCCCGAGCAAAAAAAACAGGTACTCGATAAAAAAGGTCGTTATGATGCTTCAGGGCGTAGTGTTTTTGTGGTGAAAAATGCTCTAAATTTTTTGTGGCTCCTGGTGCGGCCTGTTTGGTGTTAACAGGTTTCAGGTTTTTCTTGGTCCTTCGGGCATCTTTTCTGCTTATGTAATCCGCTGCCGTAAAGGTCTCAAATTTTTTTCTTGGGTTGGTGGTGCCGGTGTGCATGAATTTTGATGAGTTGTATAATCTTTTGATAATCTCATAACGGTTTGGCGGTGGTGGCGATTTTTGCAATCCGCTCACCTTGGTGGCGCTGATTTTTTGATGAAAAAACAACTTCTTTCTATAATTTATACAGAATTTTGCGGTGGATTCCGAAAAAAATACTTAATTTTTTTTGGATATTTGTTCGAATATTCGAGAGTTGATTTTTGAGGATTTTTATCGCCGAAGTTTTACTCCGGGAAAAATATTTCAAAACTAAAACATCAAATACAAATGTGAGATAAGACAGTTTTAGGAAGTTTGTTTGGTGGCATGAAAAACTTAACATTAGAGATTTTTTTTTTTTTTTTTTTTTTTTTTAATTCGTATCTTGGCACAGATATTTTTTTTGGAAGTTGAAATTTCAAAAATTTTCGATTTGAGTATCATGAAAAAAATTATTTATTGATAAAAATTAATGTAATCGATCAAAAGTGTCCACACTGTCACTGATATCTATATCAAACTTGAAAATAAATAATAAAAAGGTATCAATGCTTGCTTTTATTTGAAAAATAGCAATTTTTCAAAACAAATTTCGTGATTTTTTCATCATTTTTTTCACTTTTTCCAAATAACTTTTTTGATTGATGATATAACATCTTAATCGGATAAAGCGTTTACGTAGGGCAGATACTTTCGCGTTGGACCCATAAAAACAAAATTTGTGAAATCAACGATGGGGCACGTATCAACGTGATATGCTACACCTGTTTTTCCAACTATATTTTCTAGAATAAAAATCAAAAATTCTAGAATTTGAATTAAATTGATGCCAAAAATATAACTTTTCAACTTCCTAATTGCAAAAAGTTATTGGAGCTTCAACTACCTTGAGATTTCTGTACAACGTCCAAAGTAGAAGCCGATATCGGCCTCTGGTGCCTTGGCGAAACTTTTTTCTGTGATTCCAGAGGTAAATATACATTTATGAACATGAAATTATGGGCGAAATAATTTTTTGGTAGAGACCGATACGTTATATTCCGCCAATCTGGTCATAAACACCAAATTATTGCTTAATTATCGGAGACAAACCGCTTAATTTTCTGTTTTTCAAAAAAAATTATTTCCCCAAGCGACGAGCAATCGTTTTCTGGGAGTCGATAAAAATTTAACCAATTTTGGTATCATTTTTTTTTAATTACAAATTATGGAATTATAGTCAGAACAGTCAAATAGACCTTGTAATTCTGTTATATTCTATAATGTTATATTCTTAATTGGCAAATTTGCAATCAATGTTCGATAATGTTACGGTGACTGTTCCATGTAACTAGCTTTTGCAGATTACGCATTTAATCTATTAGGTATAATACAGTGGTTGACTAATCTAAACACCTCCTGCTATCTAAAAATTTTTGACATACATTTTAATTCAATAAAATTATGAATTTTTAAAAATGATAAAAAAATATACGGTATCGGTACTGATACGTCTGAATATGGTTGAAAATATCCTACTTGTCGATACGATCGATCCAATACAGTGTGAAAATTTGTACCCATTGCTATCTGAATCCAATATAGTTTAATTTCACCCCTCATCGATTACGACAAAATTCGATATAATTTTTATTTTCTTCATGCCGATCCTGGTCTCTGTATTATAACCTAACCTTCGGGTTTAGAGGGTAAGAATACGACATAAATTTCGAATAAATTACAAAAATCTGAAAGCAGCCATCATATACAGAATTTTGACCACTCTGTGCCGAGAAATCTTCATAGAAGACTTCTTATGGTCAATCGTTGTTTCTCAATATTCGCGTTATTTTATCCACGATATTTCCAAGCGCTCTTATCAATACAAGCGTCAAAAAATTGCCCCCCCCCCACGAAATTTTCTTGTTAAAATGTAAAGTTTGTGAATAAGTGATCGACCCGACCTGACCCGGGTCAAAATATTTTTTTCGACAATGACGAAAAGTACTCGGCCGACGTTTCGACTCGAGCCGACCGAAAAATTTCAGAAAAAAAACGACCCGACCTGGTCAAATTTAAAAAAAAATCCGATCCCTGGGTCCATCGATGGACTCCATCCTCCACATTTCCCGCGAAACAATTAGACATACTGCGATCAAATAAAGACCGTAAAACCAATGAAATAATCTTCATGGAAGATAAGTTTATCATGGTAAAGTTCAAAATAATTTTGAAATAGTTTTTTATAAAATCAAAAAAATCTATCATAAAGATAAACGCCGCCGTAAATCATTATTAAGTATGCAATTTCCAGAATTGCCAATATCTCCACACTTTATTTTTCCCGGAAGACATAGTTTGAGACGCAGCAGCCCCGCATGGAAAAATTGCCAACCTCATCAAGCACACCACAGCGATTTTTCCTGTTGGTTTTCAGTTTCCCTTGTGAGCATATAAAAAAAGTTCCGCCAAGGCAACCAGGCCACAATTGTGGCTCGACTTTGAAATGTTGTTCACAGAAAGCTAAGGCAGTTTGAATTTAATTTTGTCTGCAATAAGGATAGTTGAAAAGTCATGAATTTTTTGGATTCGAACATTTTCATATTCTAGAATTAATTTTTGTTCTAGAAAAAACAGTGAGAAAAGCAAGGTGTACCATATCACGTGATACACAGTCCCAGTTGTCTCTACAATTTTTATCTCGTCGACAAACAATGCCACCAAGTATTCTGGCCTACGTCATAAGTTTTGTTTTTTTGATTTTTTATTTCATAAATCAAAAAGTAATTTTATAAATAAAGTTAAAAATTTTTGATTGAAAAATCCATGATTTTTGAATGAAAAATGTTTATTTTCCCCTAATTAAAGCAGATAATGGCAATTTTTGCTATTATTTTTCGAGTAAATAGGTAATGAAGTACAAACTGTGGACAATGTTTGATTGGTTAAAATTTAACTTTTATAATAAATAAATTTTTTCATGGGATACTTGAATGAAAATTTAAGATATTTCACTTCCTAAGAAAAATTGTCGGCCCCTAGATAAATAAATTTTTTATTTCAACTGTTTAATGCATGCACAAAACACTTCCTAAAACTGGCTAATCTCACATTGATTTTTATGTCCAGGTTTCCGAAATAATTTTACGGAAGTGGAAACATAGGCTAAAAATCCTGATATCAACTCCCCGTAAGCCGGAACAAACATTCGAAGAAAAATTCAATTATTTTCTTGAAACCGCGAATCTAATTCCTTTATAAATGTATTTGAAACAAAAGATTCTTCGATCCAGTTTTTTTGTCTTATTTTCGATATTTTAGGTATGCTGGACACATTGTGGCTCTGTGCCACAGGGTATAAATGCCTTTAAATTTGTTTAAAAATTTTATTTTGTTATTTTAAATTGTATAGCAAATTGTCTGAATATTATTTTAAGCTATTGAAAAATGAATGTTTGATAATGAAACTTTTGCTAATATGGCCCGATTTAGTGTGGCAACTAGTTGGCTAGAATCGAGTTCTGGGTACAGATTCATGTCAAAGTCTACGAGTTAAGGTTTAAACGTCTCCTTTTCAATTTTTCCTCTGCCAAAGTCTCAGGAACGACTTGTGAAATTTAGTTTTTTGTTGAAATTTCTGAACTTTTTTGAAATTAAAAAAAAAAATAAAAATTGAAATTTAACGTTTTTTTGGCAGTATTTTTGGAGTTTAAGTGTCTACATTCGCAAATTTTGAAAGGTGACAAATTAAATTCTAGATCGAATTGGTACCTTTCACTACCTTCAAATTTCTCCAAAAATCTTCAAAATCTCAAACTTACTTTTTTGAAAAAAAATCAACAAAATTCAGAAAAAATCCTGGGGCTTTAAAAAACTCAGTGGAAAATTCTCTACAAAATGGGGATATCAAAAAAGTTTCTGAGAAATCTCAATTATCGTCCGCCCACATCCTTAAATAATGGTTTTTCTGGTTTATAACTTAAAAAATTTGCGACATAAAAAGTTTCTTAAAAAACTGCAAAAGATAATCGATCATGAATCATGATTCATGACACCGTTCTGAAAAAAACGAATTTTTAACTTTTAAAAATCCGAATGAAAATTTTTGATATGTGGTAGGTTTTGAAATAAGGCCTCGGCTAAAAGAGTATAACTAAGTGCATTGAACTTCAGCAGGAATCGATAAAGCAAAATCATATTGATCAATAAGTGTCCTAAGGACAATGTCCTTCCAACCTTAAACTCCTACAATCCGGAACAACTTTAAACTCACAGTCCTTTTCACGGTCACGCGTGACCATGGTGTTTAAATCAAGGCGTATAAACCTTCGTTCATTATCAACATATTTTTTTTTACTTGATTATATGGTAATAATGATAATTTTTTACAATCTTAATCAACAAAATGGAAATAAAGTAATTTAAAGGCATCAATGCGATAAGAAAATCATAAAAATCCCTCCTTTAGCACGATTCACACAATTAAGGGCATAAGGATAACGCATTGAAGCTTATAATTTAACATTTTAAATTGCAGTATTAAAAACCGTCACCACTTTGCTGAAACTGCAAAAAAAAATTGCAGTTTGTATTCAACTTTTTAACAAAATCAGCTCCTTTAAAAAATTTAAAAAGAACTATTTTTTTAATGGACAAAGGTTCAAAGGCGCAATTTCAAGTCCATCGTAGAAGCTTGTAAGTACCCTCAAAAGAAATCGGGAGAGATCGATTTAATGAAAAATTAGCAACTATGGGTGAATTATGTTACTGAACGTTACTAAGAGAGCAAAAATAGTCAAATTTTTAATTCACAAGAAGATTGTTGCCCTCTGTGCTGACCTTTCCACTACATAATTGACCCATATTTCTAATATTTTCATTTCAGAAAGTCGACTCCTTCCGATTCTTTTGAGGGTACTTACGAGTCCCTAACGATGAACTTTGAAGGTTAACGGTAATTTGGATAATACGGTAACATATAACGTATTTTGAAAAAGTACTCCAAGCACGCCAAAAAAATTTCAGGTCAACTTCAATACGTTTTCAAGACGTTTTTGCTCATTACGGTACAGTCCAAATAAAATCACGTGAACGGAAATAATTCACGTGACGAAAAGAATAAAGGTCCGAAATAAGCGTCATAATTTATCCCTTATTTTCTTGAAAAATAAGATCACGTGACCTATTTGGAAGATATCATTATGTTCAAATTTTTAAATTAGGTGTTTCTACCCACGAAATTTTTCGGCTAAATCTGACTACTATTTAGTACTTGACCCAAAAACCTATTTCTGATTTAAAAGGTCACGTGATCGTTTTTGGTCTTGGTGTAATGAAGAAAAGTCTTAAAAACCTCTTAAGACCACTTCACTTTTTTCAAAAATGATTTAAGTAATTTTTGAAAAAAACAGTACTATTTTGGCCACCTTATTCCTTGATCACGTGATCATTTCAGGCTATGGTGTGAATGGGAAAAAGTCTTAGAATTTTTCTCCTGATTCTGCCCAGTCTTTTTTTGGTGATGTTAATTTTTTTTGCAAAAAATAAGTACGTAATACAGTAAAAAATTTCTAGAAAAAAAACGCACAAACCTCAATATTTAATATCCGATCGAATTACCTTTGTAAATGTTATCAATAATGAATGATTAGGGGTCCTAAATTGCAATTAAACGGTCAATGGTCACGCGTGACCGTAAAAAAGACACTGTGGGAGTTAATTTTGGTACCATGCTATTTTCCTAATTTTAACAAGTTTGTCAGATTAACGGTCCATTTCTCTGAAAATCTGGAAATAATGAATTTTTAACCGAAATTATTTGAATTAGCTTGATATCTTAAACTCCCGAGTGGCGACAATCTCTGGACTCGAGTGTCTTTGAGCCATCCGTGGCCTTTTGCGTTTTAAATCCCCAGCAATATAACGAAGATTAACTTATCAACATATATTTTTTTTAATGATAATCTATTTTTCAAAGAAATTTTCTTACAGTCCTATAAAAACAATTTCTAAAAAAGTTTATAAAAAGTCCATCAAATGTGAATAAGAAAATTAAAATTTCTCTCATTTCGCGTGAATTCTCACAAACAAGTGCATAAATACAACAAATTTAGGATATTTGACATTTTCCAAAATTTAAAATTTAAACCGTCGCCAATTTGGATATTGCATCTGCAAAAAAATTGAATTTCAGAGATTGTCGGCCACTACGGGAGTTAAGATTTCATATCCGTGTAAAGAAGCATTTCATGGCGTATTAACAGCGAGAAACCTTGTGAATAAAAGTGACAGTATCTATCCAAGTAAACAATAAAATTGAACTATATTCAATATATTTAAATAATGTTAATTTATATTATTTGATAAAATATATTTGATGCGTATTAATTTTGATATTCGAATTTTTTATTCTGTGAAGAACTTATTTTGCACGCGTCGCAATTGGAAGAGTTATTTTTAATGAAAACTTTAATTTTCTGGTCAAAAAATCGGGAGCTGCATTTAATTGGAAATTTCCAACTTATTCCCGCATAGCTTTAACTCTCGTAGTGTTTTCGAAGCCACGCGTGGCTTTAAACACACTTTTTCTCTATATCCCTTTATGACC
>SCLH01000915.1:321290-333051 GCA_004367855.1 Oikopleura vanhoeffeni
TAGAAGTCTAGAACATTTTTATTCTGTGACACTACGGGAGTTAAATGCTCAAGAAATTTATCTTCAGAAACAACATCTCAAAAGGCTCACAATTGAATCAATTCGTGATATCAGAAAAAAAAGACAAAAGTATATTTATTGAGTTCTAAAATCAAACGATTGCCAGCTTATAATTAGGGTTTTATATTAATTTCTGGGAATTTAAAGTTTATGAATTCGAAATACCGAATATAATAGGTATATCGAAGAACCTGCCTAGTGTAATTTTTATGTCAATCGTCTATGTTTTTATGTTGTTCTTGACATAAAAGTTACACTAGGCAGGATCTTCGATATATCCCTGTCATAGAGCTACCCTGAAACTTTCAGGCTGAAAGACAAAAAAAACTGCAGAAAGAAATCAACAACAAAAATTAGAAAACTCGAAGAAAAATACTAACTGAAAAATCTTTAGACGACGATTCCGCAACTTTTTCCGATAGTTACAGGCCAGTCAACTACACCGATGGATATTTCCCCTGAAATTTATATTGATAAATAAATAAACTTTGGCGGTTCCAATAACAAGCACCTTTGCTTATTATCATACTCAAGACAATCACTAAGACAACATTAGAGGGATTCGAACACGCATTTTCAAGATCCACTTAGGTTTGGAAAAGGATATTTCTAAAATACTTTAAAAACTTTCCAAAATATTACGAAAATCTTTGGAAATTTGTGGAAAATTTTTCGAAAAATTTTCGACAATTTCTAGAAAATTTTCAATAGATTTTCAAAATTATTACTGTGAATAATTCTGTATTCTCAAGAAATTTAATAATTTAAATCTGCCACATCGCTGCCACCCCTTAAATATAACTTAAATGATCTTCGGGGTCGACTTTCTGATAAACTTATTAGCAACTTTGGGTCAATTATATACTGAAAAGTTGCCAGAGAGCAAAAACTGGTCAAACTTCAAAGTCAATCTCAAGTTGATTATAATGACTTTAAAATTACTTTTGTGTCTATGTTATGCATTTTCATATCCAACCTCTCTTACCAGTGCTTAAAATTACAGAAAAATAGTGAATTTAACTCGTAGACTTTAGACATGAATCTGTACCCAGACTCGATTTATGGCGACGCGTCGCCATACTTTTCAATCGGCCATATTAGCAAAGTTTCATTAAAAAAAAAATTTAAACGAATTTAAAGGCATTTAATGAGGATAAGAAAACAATTAGTTGCGAAATTACCTCCAGTCACACACAAAAGTGCAATGATAAGATGAAATTAAACCTTAATTTATATTTCAATTACACTCATATAAAATTTCAAATGATTTTCTATCGCTCTTCTAAAATATTAATGGTTTCCACAAATTCTCTAGTAAAATGACTCTTAAATTATTTTGGAATCTTATTTCTCGTGATGAGAAAGAGAGAGAGAAAAGAGACACGCCTTCGCATAAACCTCTCATGTAATATTATGTAATCAGTATTTCAATTTCGGGCTATTTAATGGAATAGAAGTCTTAAAAAGTTTTAACGATTCTTTTAAAGGTCTTCGAGATAATTCGAGTACTTTTTGAAAAAACATTAGTACCAACATAAAGAACGTAATTTGAAAAAGTTCTCAAAATTACATAAAAATAACTTTGGGGTGAACTTTAGACGTTTTTAAGACTTTCTTCTCATTCCACCAAGTCCGAATGAAATCAGGTGACGAAATAATTCAAAAATAAGGTTTGAAATATGTCATAGATAAATCCTAATTTTATCGAAAATAGATCACGTGACGTTTTGAAAATATTATTTATTTCAAAACTCTAAATTAGGTGTTTAGGCCCAAAAAATTTCGGCCTAATTTGATCGCTATTGTTTACTTTAACCCAAACATTATTCCTAATTTTAAGTCACGTATCGCTTTGGACTTTGGTGTATAGAAAAAAAGTCTTAAACTTCTAAAGAACCACTCACTTTTTCAAAAATTGATTTAAGCAATTTTTGAAAGAAAAAACGTACTACTTTTACCAACTTATTCCTTAAATATACGTCACGTGATCATTTTCGGGCTATGGTGTAATGGAAACATGTCTTAGAATTTTTTTTGTTGCATACGATGAAAGGTTTAATTTTGTGATAAAAAATTTTAACAAAAATAAAAAGTAAACTGTATACATAAAAAATGAAAAAAACGCACAATCGTCATTTTGTTTCAAATTTATCGGTAACTTTATAACTGATCTTGTCATTAATGATTAAGCGTCGTAAAATGCGATTAAATGGTGTATGGACGCGTCGCCATAAATCGAGTCTACGAGTTTAATTAGAGAATTCGGTGCATTGAAGTTGGGTAGATTTTTGAATAATTAAAATAATTTATAAACATTCGACTTTCAAACGTCTATCTAAAGCTGAAATGATTTTTTGGAATTTTTATTTTTCGATAATTGATTGTACAGCTAGTGCTTGAAAAGGTATCATCATTTTGTTATAACAAACGATAAGCATGCTACCTAATGAGCCGAATAAAAAGTCCATGCAACCAGCCTAATTTTAGCCAATCAACGACTTATAAAATGGCCTTCTTTCGCAGCGCTGATTATAGTGAATACATGAGATAATTTTGTAGACAGTAGGGCGACGCGTACAGTTAGTGTGAACGTATATTCACTCATTTAAATTTATTATAGATTGAGGTTAGTTCAAGGTAAATACACAAGGAAACCTAACTCAATGTAAGTATCAAAAGCAATAATTGGGAGAGATCGGTTAAAAAATAATTAAATTAATTCGAATATGATTCATATCCTTTTCATAACCTAAGTCTATCTTAAAAATGCTTACTATCTCTATAGCGCGCGTTCAAATCCCAATAATGTTGTCTAAGTGATTGTCTTGAGTATGATTATAGGCAAGGATGCTTGATATTGGGACCGCCAAAGTTGATCGGTGTGTGATCACTTAAGCAATCACTAAGACAACATTATATGATTCGACAAGCGCTATAGAGATAGTAAGCAATTTTAAGATGGACTTAGGTTGGGAAAAGGATATAAAATATTTTTTCCTTTTAGTGAGGTGTTTTTCTACGAACGATGAATGAGTCATATTTGGAAAGAGTCAGAATGTGCCTGGGTTACAATGTACTTGGACTCTACTGTTTTTGTTAAGATAATCTCGATAACAGCAAAGTATTAAACCCCGCCTAATTACGAATAAATTAATCGATTGCTTGAATGATTGGGTCATAATTTAAGTTTTTTCGAAAAGATAATAATGACTTAAACTAGTTAAAAAAATCATGTCGATAGAAAAAAAAATATTTGGACTCTGGGATCATATCCTATGTAATACGATTCGTAAATAAGACGATTTGAAATAAGGAAATTCAAAACTCAAAAATGGGTTTGGATGTTTTAAAGCTATCTTGTAGAGAATTTCTTTTTGGTCATTTTAAGACGTAGGATTTTTTTGGTTCTTCAAAAATTTTCAAAAAAATTGATTTTTTGATCAATTTTTCGAGATTTTACAGGTAGTCCCCAACGCGGGTCTGGAGAAGCCGTATGCAAAGCTAGAAAGCTGATTTTTTGGCCAGTGAATATTAAGCGTTTTCGGTTACCCGTTTTTTTGCTTGAGGGTCGGCGACCAATATTTGACCTCAAATAACCCGTCAAAGTTCAAGGTCAATTTCAAAATCTTCGAATAGACTTGCAAGTACCTCAAAAGAACCGGAAGGGTCGACTTTCTGATAAGCGTATTAGAAACTATGGGTCAATTATATACCGTAAGGTCGCTAGACTGCAAAAACTGGTCAACACTCAAGATCAATCTTAAGGGGGTTGTTCATGCTGGAAAGGCTTTTTCGAAGGCTCATAACCTTTTATTCCTTCATAACAATCTTATGAAAATCTCAGGAATAGTAGTTCGTAATCTCTGAAACACATATTTATTCTGACTTTTTTCATAGCATGTTCGACCAACCGGTAAATTGAGTTAACCGCGAGTAAATTTTTTTTGAAAGTCCTATTTATTTTTCGCCTTATTTCAAAACAACGTCATTTTCGGAATGTAACAAGCCCTAGGGGTGGGCGAAATCGAAAATTTTGAATATGAAAGTGAGAATTAGACAATTTAAATGCCACCAAAAGATTCCTTGGGTACGGTTTGCTGGAGACGATATTAGCAACTATGATCTGGTTATGAGCCTTCGAAAAAGCCTTTCCAGCATGGACAACTGTCCAGTTTTGGCTCTCTAGCGACCTTACGGTATATAATTAACTCATAGTTTATAATACGCTCATCAGAAAGTCGACCCTTCCGGTTATTTTGAGGGTACTTGCAAGTCTATCTGATGAACTTGATTAACCTTGAACTTTGACGGGTTATTTGAGGTCAAATATTTGTCGCCGACCCTCAAGCGAAAAAACTGGTAACCGAAAAACGCTTAATATCCACTGGCCAAAAAATCAGCCTTCTAGCTTTTCATACGGCTTCTCCAGACCCGTGTTGGGGACAACCTGTAAAATCTCGAAAAATTGAGCAAAAAATCAATTTTTTTTTGAAAATTTATGAAGAACAAAAAAAACCTAAGTTTTTAAATGACCAGGAAAAAATTCTCTACAAGATAGCTTAAAAACATCCAAACCCATTTTAGAGTTTTGAAATTCCTTATTTCAAATCGTCTTAATGAACCATAAAGTCATCAAATTTTGTTAACAGAAAAAGTTCTTGTAAAACTTATTCATGGTAGATTTTTTTGGAAATTAAAATTTCTGAAAAGTGTCAATATTTTTTTTTCATGAGAACGGCTAAATTGTAAAATACAGTAGATAACTTCTAAATAATTTCCGATACACTTCAAAGTGCTTTAAAACCAGCATCAAAAGATTCGCCGCAGTGAACTTGCTGATGACGGTATTATCAACCATAGATGATTATTGTTCATACGAGGCGCTAAAAGGTGAAATGTAATTTTATTCTCTTACGCCTCGCGTGGACATAAATAGTCTATGGTTTATAATACCGCCGTCAGCAAGTTTACTACAGCGAATATCTTGGTGGTTTTGAAGCGGTTTGAGATGTTTTAAAAATTCTTTAGAGGATATTAAATATCCGATATCTGACAATTTAAGAAAAAATTGCTCGAAATAATTTAGATAATCGTTTTAAGGTCAAGTTTCATATAAAAAGCAGTATGTTTTTTTTCTCGTGCGAACAAAAAATAAACAATTCGGGAGAATTCTCTCTAAATTATAGACGAATCTCCCGGACACTTAGATTCTGTTCGCACTCAAAGAAAACACATCCTGTATATCATATACAGTATATGATATATTAGATGTATATTTTTAGACAAACGTTTTGGTACACACTATCTCCTTAGACAAACGGAAAATCGCTCGTTTTTATCGAAGCCTGATCACGAGAAAGATAATAAATCGAAACATTAAAATAAGTTAATATAATTTGATTTGACAAGCATATTAATAATATTAGCATGAGCAATTTCAAATATATATTTTTTCCCAACCTTAGTCTTAAAAATGCTTACTATCTCTATAGCGCGTGTTCGAATCCAACTAATTTTGTCTCAGTGATTGTCTTGAGTATGATTATAGGCAAGGGTGCTTAATATTGGGACCGCCAAAGTTGATTGGTGTGTAATCACTTAAGGGGGTTGTCCATGCTGGAAAGGCTCTTTTCGAAGGCTCATAACTTTTTATTCCTTCATAACAATCTAATAAAAATCTCAGGAATAGTAGTTCGTAATCTCTGGAACACATTTTACTACTAATTTGTTTCATAGCATGTTCGACCAACGGTTAATTGAGTTAACCGCGAGCAAAATTTCTTTTTTGAAAGTCCTATTTCTTTTTTGCCTTATTTCAAAACAACGTCATTTTCGATGTAACAAGCCCAAGGGGTGGTGAGCAAGATGTTGCAAGCATTTTTTGAATTTCGCTGTAAATCGACAAAAAAGTGCGCGAAATCGAAAATTTTGAATATGAAAGTTAGAATTAGATAATTTAAATGCACGAAAAGATTCCTTGGGTACGGTTTGCTGGAAACGATATAGCAACTATTGTCTGATTTTGAACAGAAACGGTTGCTAGAGATCAAAAAAATATTTGATGAAAAGTTTATATCTAAAATCGTTGTGTTTCAAATATCAGACATAGTTGCTAAATATCGTTTTCAGCAAACCGTACCCAAGGAATCTTTTCGTGGCATTTAAATTGTCTAATTCTCACTTTCATATTCAAAATTTTCGATTTCGCGCACTTTTTTGTCGATTTAAAGCGAAATTCAAAAAATGCTTGCAACATCTTGCTCATCACCCTTGGGCTTGTTACATTCCGAAATGCAGTTGTTTTGAAATTAGACGAAAAAGAAATAGGAGTTCAAAAAAAAATTGCTCGCGGTTAACTCAATTTACCGGTTGGTCAAACATGCTATGAAAAAAGTTTGAAAGTCAGAAGTAACATGTGTTCCAGAGATATACGAACTACTATTCCTGAGATTTCTATAGAGATCGTTATATAAAGGAATGAAAGTTATGAGCCTTCGAAAAGCCTTTCAGCATGGACAACCCCCTTAACCACAATAAACCCTTCCCAAAAGAAGTTCAAAACAGTGAGATACTCAGCGGTGGCCATATTTGGCCACCTGACTTTAAAAAATCATATTTTTATCCAAGTACCGTTGCGAAAATACAACTATTAATTCGAAGGCTTCAAACAATTATTTGATAGAAAAAAATATGAAAATATATTTTTTCGTTTTTTTACGATAATTTTTTTTATGAGAGAATAATCGTTAAAATGATAATTGTGTCTAAAACCTTAAATTGGAAGGAAAAACGGTATTATGAAATCAGTCTTTCACATATAAATATATAAAAATACCGCCTGGATAATTTTGGCCGCGTATATGTGACCGTTTCGATATTTTTCGCTTCTATTGTCAACGGCAAAATCCTTTAATTCAAGTCTTGTGCGACAAAAAAAATAACAAAAAATTTAGTGAAGGGACCCGTCGCGACGCTTTGTTTGTGGGCCGACTTTTAACCAGGTCTGTTACAAAAGTTAATAGTATCAAGTAAGCATTATAGGTTATCGACACTTCAAGTTGTTATTTTGCAACGAAAGAAATGACAATCAATTATAAATTTTTTGCAAGAAATTTACTTTTTTTGTGAGAAAAATCGAAAAAATTTGATGTGTGAAAATCAAAAATAAAGAAAAAATTTCAGATTTTCATGAATATTTTTCATTCATTTTTGAAACATAAAATAAATCTTAAAATCATGTGGCAAAATCCTTAAAATCAAATTTATTTTATTTTTTCAAGTTCAAATCTCATTTTGAATTTTTTCAGGTCCCCGATTTAGGGGTCCACCACATGCTTTATCTCAAGAACTACAAAAAGATAGAGAAAAATAATATTAGCCAAAAGATAGAGAATTTGCAAAAACATAGCGATTAATTTTGAATAAAAAATGTGATCAGAAAAAGTTAACTTATTAAACAGAGGGCTACGCAAGTCACATGTGGCCGATATGCCAGCCGCTGAGTATAGGTGAGGTTAAGCAATTCACGTGAGAACAATCACAAGACACTAAGTTGAGATTTGAACACGCCGCTATAGAGGTATAGTAAAGCTTTGTGACCCCCACCTGCAGCGAGAGGTGTTTCAGAACACACACATATGTATTAACTTATAGAAGTACTTAGATCGTGAGACTACGATTCGTAGTACTGTAGATTGCTGACCAGCAAAATCGGGGGGTCTGTTCCGATATTTCCGCCGTGCCAAAATGACACTTCCCCAAAATATTTTGGTCTCTGTGTTCTGAACGACGCGCCTCGTGGCAGGTGGGAAAAGGATATATGGACTGAACATTAGGGTGACAATAAAAATGTATTTAAGATTTTTGGATATATTAAAAAAATGTCTTAAAAAATCTTAATTCCTGACAATTTGAAGGCTCAACAAAATGGAAAGTGCTTGTCGAAAATAATTTGATGTCTCCTAACGAATATGTATATACGGTCATCAGTTGGTCCTAGATTGCAGTTAGCTCCAAAATTGAAGACAAACAAATAATTTCGAATTTTGTTTTACTTTTTTGTAGTTTTTTTTGAGTATTTTTGTAGCTTCAAACATATTCGCTTATTTGACGTGTCTTAGTTGAAAATTTTTTGTGATATTTTCAGTGGTATTTTCAGCATGATCACTTGACATTTTTTTCACATGACCTTGAAATAGGTGTATTCAATGAAATATTTTTTGACAAGCTTTATGCTAGTTCTACAAATTGGCTCATCTATATAATCCTTAGAGCCTTGTTTGGCTAATTTTTAAGCGGGAAACGTCCACCACTTCCCTAGTACTGGATAATTTAATCAGTCCGAACCATGCTAATATGATAGTTTTTATCAGTATGGTGTCAAATGTAAAAATAAATCACCATAAGGAAAAGTTGACTTTTTGAAATCTGAAAAAACCCGTGGCCACCCTACTCAACTTGTCTGGTTAATGAAACCCCGTCGGAGTTACTTCGAGCCAGATTTAAAAAATCAACTGAATATTGCTTTTGTAATTTCATGAGATAACGCGGTAAGTGCCTTAAATAGAAGTGTATAAAAAGATGACGAGTAATTTACATTTCTAGAATTTTAAGATCCCATGCCGTCGCCGATTGATAAAGCGCTGAGAATCGATTCGTCTTGACGAGCAGCGGCGAAAAATTCTTCTTTTGAAAGTTCACCATTTCCGTCCTTAAATAAGTTTTTACAGTTGGCAATCTGAAATTTCGATATCAAAATATTTTTTGAAAAAAATCTAACTTTTGAACTAAGGATTTTAGCAAAAAACGAGAAAAAATTCATGGGGGTTGAATTTAAGCAGAAAAAAAAATAAACATTTTTTTGGATTTCTCAGGTATTTTTACCATGAGGTGCTGCAGTTTTTAAAACGATTTAAGTTTTAGGGATTGTAAATTCAAATGGTTAAAAATAATCTCTTAATTCATGTCAAAACTAGGTTGATTAAAACTGACTGTCAGATCGAAGTCTGAGACAAAACAACATACTTTGATCTTCAGATTAGTCTTAAATTTAATAAGATTATTCAAGGGCTGTTACCACAATAAATTGAAAATAAAAAAATCTGGATATCCATCGAAGACTTCAGGCAGTGCTGTCCCTGAAAAAGTTGGCTGATCTTTGTTAAAATGAAAATCAACCAAATTAACCACTTTGTCGACCTCCAGCGGGAAATCCTATTGTCGGATGACCGCGAGACCACCACGAATTATTTCTTTGAGGCCAGTTTAGTATTATCTGAAATTTACGGNGGCCCTTACTACTTAAAACACACTACGTTTCCGTAATCAGGGCCGGGATAATTAACAAAAGTGTGAATAGGGGAATATAAGAGCTAAAAAAGTCTTTGAAACTGTTTTTAGCAGCAGAGCCAAACGATTTTCAAAAACCTGCCGACCCCTGGTTTAACCCCTAGACTCATAGAGTATTTGATTATCCCCAGAAGCATGAGAGCGACTTTTTTGGCTTTGGACTTTGAAGTCAATCATTATGGGAAATGGTTTAGGTGTTAGGTCATTATATTGTTGTGAAATCATTGAAAGAATATAAGGATATGACTCGAATTTTTTATATTATTAGATCATTTAAGACAGATCACAGAAATTAATCGCTTCATTTCCTGTGTGGAAAAGTGAATAGTTATTACTCGAACTGCTTTTCTACAGAAAACCATACAATTTTAAATAATGAGATGCTAGTAAATAATTAAGTTGAAACCTTATGTTCCTAACCTGGGTCCTCCGATTTCAAAAATACCTTATCGTGGTTCCGTCTATGTAACGTAAATTCTCATATGTGAATATGAAAGTTAGTGGTAAACAAAGCTTGCGCCCTAATTTTCCGCCCGCTTTCTCCATTTCATTAGCAATTTCTCTCGTTTTCAACAAAATAAATAAAAAGAAAGTTCTACATTTAGTAGAAACACTTATTATTTTTTTGAAAGATGTCAAGACGAATTCCTAAAAACTGAAGTATTTAAGACATTGGTTTGTTTTTAAAATAAATTGTGAGATAAAGCGATAAAAGAAAAATTTCAGAGAAATCCAAAAAAAAAGTAAGATAAAATATAAATTTCGAACGGCTCACCCAAAAAAAAATTTCTATTCATTTTTCAGAATTAAATTGCTAATCTATGGGGCGATTAAAACCTTGAACTTTCAATTTCGTTTGATTTTTGTCCTTTCCTGTCTTTCAAAACAAGATGAAAGCCACTTTTATGCTCTATGAGTCTAGGGTTAAAGGAGGTAGTGATCCCCTAAACAAGTTAGCTGTAAAATTGGCGCAGGGGTTTTGTTAACAAAAAAATTTTTTAACACAAAAAAAAACAGCATTTTTTTAACAAAAAAAACATTTTTTTAACAAAAAAACATATTTTTAAACAAAACACTTTTCTGACAAAAAAAATTTTTAACAAAAAGAGACATTTATTAAAAATAGACACGGTTTTTCACCGTGGATATGGGCACGAGTTCCAGCAATTTAATATCTGTAAAGATTATTTTGTAAAAAAAAATGTTTTTCCCTATTCTGTACTTAATTAATAAAGCATAATTGAAATTATTTTCCAACAACCTAACAAATGCACCGAGATATTATTTGAATTTCATTGGCTTATCGTCAAAAGCTTATTTCTAACGACCTTTGAAATTTCATAGAGAAATTCGACCGATATTGGCACTTTCGACGATATAGAACAGGAATTCTTTAGCTAAAAATTGAAGTACAGCGAAAAAAGATAAGTTTTGTTTGCATGAAGGTGGTCGTGTGGAAAAATCTTTATGTTGTCAAATAATAGTATTTTGCTAAAAATGTTTGTGTCAAAAGTTGTTCTATATTAAAAAAGTTTTTTGTTAAAGAATACTTTTGTTTTGTTAAAAAATGTTTTTTTGTTAATAAATGGGTTTTTTTTTAAAAGTTTTTTTGTTAAAAATGTTTTTTGTTATAAATAGTCTTTTTTGTAGAGAAATTTTTTTTTTGGTAGAAATGTTTGTTAGAAAATGTTTTGTAAAAATGTTTTGTTAAAAAATGTTTTGGTTATAAAAATGTTTTGTTAAAAAAGTTTGTTAAAAAAATGTTTGTGTTAAAAAATGTTTTTGTTAAAAAATTTTTTTTGTTAAAAGTTTTTGTTAAAAAATGTTTTTTTTGGTAGAAAATATTTTTGTAGAAAATGTTTTGTTAAAAAATGTTTTGTTAAAAATTTTTGTTAAGAAATGTTTTGTTAAAAAAATGTTTGTTAAAAAATGTTTTTTTAAAAAATGTTTTTGTTAAAAATATTTTCCGTAAATTTCAGATAATACTAAACTGGCCTCCAAAGAAATTAACCAGGGGTCGGCAGATTTTTTGAAATCGTTTGCTCTGCTCTAAAACAGTTTTCAAGCTTTTTTGCTCTTATATATGATGCCAATTTTGGACTTAGCGTCAATCTCATAAGAGTTGTCTAGGGGTGAAAGTTAAAAATGTCACCTAATGTGCTCTGAAACCGACCTGAAAGAGTTAAATAAAGCAGACTAGAGCAGAGTCTGCCGATCGCTGCCTTTACCAAGAGCTAAGAAAACTTGCGAGTCTAGACGTCTGCATCAAATTGGATAGAAAGTTCCTGTTAGTAACATAGTTCAAATACTCATTTTTATCTAAGTTCTGAACTAAACTGAAAATGTGAAATAC
>SCLH01000915.1:337802-388212 GCA_004367855.1 Oikopleura vanhoeffeni
ATATGTATTATATATGTATTATGTATGTATTATGTATTATATATGTATTATATCTCAAAAAACAATGAACAGTTCAAAAATTCTCCCAAAAAAATTTTTTTTTTCCATAATTTTTCAGTTTTTTAATCTCACCTTATAATTCATACATTATTTTATACAAATATTTTTGAAACCATCGAAAAGTGCTTTTCTGACCACGTATCAAAACAAAACTTGTACCAAAATGCTTCTGATTGTCTATATTTTTATTATTGTCTAAAATCCATTATAATTAAATTGCGGAAATTTTTTTAGGCGTCATTTTTCGACGACCACCCCTCAACTATTCACCCACTGTATTAAAAAAATCAATTTCGGTAAATATTATTTGCAATAAATTGTACTAATTCAATGACTTGAAATCATACAGTGAAAAGACTTACATTTTGTATCTTCGCTAATTTTTTGAATTTGTGTTTTTGTTAATTTTCTCTTCGAATTCGACAATCCCATATTTTCAGACTGAATTTTTTTTTAATTTGAAATCTTTCTCTTTCGAAGTAAAAACACAGAAGGCTAAAGAGCTCAAAATAAGTCAATCGGAATTAATTTTTATATATTTCAGCAGCAATAGTGCCCTGAAAAAACCCAATAAAACAATCAAAATATTCTTATTTCAATACTTATGATCCCTCCAAATTGTATGGTTGTTAACAATGTTTTATTATATGTGGGCAAGCCCATGTGAGGGGAGACCCCCATTCCCCCAAATTGTATAGTTGTTTAGGATTAATACATCAGGCAGCCTGATTCAGCCATTCCTTTGGAGATTTTCCATCCATAATTCTGCCTATTTTTTGCTATGAAAAATGATAGAAAACGGGATAAAGCTATGTCTTTTAGATGAGTTTTTAGGCCAATCTTCAAAAAGTTCAGATTCGTCTGAAAACGTGACATAAAGTTTTCAAAAACACGAAAAAGCATTCTATGCGACAACGTTTGTTAAAATTATACGGTATAATTAACAGACTTAAGATCTTCTGAGAAAAACGTGAACTTCAGTCTGTCGGACCAAAATAGTATTTAATAATTTCACTGGATTTTTCATCTGTTAAAAAATTACTGCTTTTGATAAAACTTCGTAATTTAAATTCAGTCGTAGAGACAGAATGAAGATCTACATATATAATACAATTTTTATGGTATTTATCGATAAAGGGAGGCGACAATTTTCATAACCTGATATTTTTGATGCTGATTGGCGCTGTGCTAGATTGAAAATTAACAGAAAATATCTCAGGCTACGTTAGCTCTAATAGAATTGATACATCTGGGCGCTCTGGTTATTTTGCGCCAGAAAAATATAAAATTATAATTTTACACATTTCAAGGATAATTTTTATATTAGATTGCATTCAAAAAATATTTTATTGCCTCAAATCATAATAAGTAATTGGCTAAGGCATAGTTTTTATTTTACATTTTTTGAGCACTAATTCAGGGGCAGTCTACCCTCACAAAATTGGCTGAATATTTTATATAAATTAATGTAATAGTAAACTTAAGTCAAAAAAATGATTGTTTGGAAGGTTTATTATATATGTGGGCAAGCCGACGTGAGAAGAGACCTTTCGTTCCTCCTAAATTGTATGGTTGACAACCATTGGTTGTTTACTATCTTACCACGTTTGCTGTGAAAGTACAGTACTTTAAGTATTACCAAAAATTTCGGCGTTGTCAATTTTTTGATGACGGTATTATAAACTACAACCAATTTTTGTTCACAAGATGCGTAAGAGAGCAAAATAATGTTTTCCTCTTTAGCGATTTCTATGAACATTGATCGTCTGAGAATAGTGAGAATGCGCAGCGGTATAACTACAGAGAAACTGGAGTAGTTAATTAAAATTCATCAGTCTTACGGGAGTTATTGACCCCGAAAAAAAGGATTCCGGGCAGAAAAAACATACTTTGGCTGACCTTGAAGGAGTGTGGCAACACAGAGGTAGAGATGGATAGAGCAGAGAGCGGGGCGAGTGAAGCCGAGATTCAACATACCTTCCAATATATTTTTCTTCTATTTGTCGAAATACATATAACAAAGATTATCAATAACAATGGGCATTATTTAACTTCGAGTAACTTGGTGGTCATGCTAATTAATCATTTGCCTTGATTGACTTGAAAAACTGAAAACGATAGAAAATTTTCAATCGATTATGAAAATTTTTTGTATTGTAGAAAATTTATTGGTTATTAGACGTAAAGGAATATATAGCGGAAATGAAATGACCTTGACCCCAAGGGAAGAAATTGTTTTTTTCACTATTCGCCTTCAGCTCATCTGTGATTTTCAGAACAGAACATTTAAAGTCTAGGTTCATGTAAAGGGTTTTAGCAATTCATATTTTTAGCTTCTTATTTCAAGTATTTCAAAATCTGGCAATCTCCTGCCAACCCCCTTATTTTTGAATTCCGGTCATTGATTTTCTCATGACCAGCTTTACCCTGAAAAATATTCGATATTCGAAGTGTTTTTCCCCCAAACGGCCGTAAACGGCCGCCGACCACCCTCTGTAATATAACCTTTCGTGGCTGTTATTAAGTCATAATTAATTATTACCCTCTTATAGATTATTTTGGTTCAAGACGAAACTAATCCAAACTCATGATTATCAAATTCGCTGGGGAACAGGAACATCTTTCAAGAGAAAAATAATATATAAGTGAAGTTCTTGCGCGCCTAGTTAATTTCACAATAAAAATAAGACTTTTTGACGGCTAAACTTTATATTGATTTTTCAGTTTAAAAATCGACCGCTTACAGAACAAATTGAATAAATTCCTCATTTTGAAAAAAAGAATTGACAAAAAGAAATTGCAAGAAAAAAACGAATTTGTTGAACATAAATTTGTGTATGTGCATTGAAAAAAGGCTTTATAGTAAGAAGAAAAAAGGTGTAATCAGTTTAAGTAAATCAAAGCCATAGAGATTATATGACTAGGCCAGCGCGGTGGGTGGCATTTAAGTGACAGAACCTGTCAGACAGGTATTTGTTTTCAAATTGCCTATTTCTCACTTTAACTTGAATTAAGGTTTAAACTTAAAGAGGTTTGTAGCCTACAATGTTACTGACTTGTAGGGTTAAGTTTAGGCTCCGAAATTTTTTTGCCTACGGTATAAACGCGGTTAGCTGTTTTTTTTTGATATAATTTAGGGGAAATCTGATGGTGATATGTTCATTGTTTTTTTGAGATATGTTTTATATGTTTTTTCTTTAATAAACTAATATAAATTGTTACTAAGATTATAATATAATAGACGTTTCGCATGTATTGCATCACAGTATATTGTTAACCTTTTATTTATTACAATCAGTTTTTCGAAAACAAAGTTTTTTAACCACTCAAATATGTTCGCAAGATTGCAGTTGTGAGTACTGTTATAACACGTGTTAAACGATCTTTTTGAAAAAAATAAGAATAGGTGAGGTCTTAATTAGCCAGATTTCGAGCCTACACTATTGCCATAAATTACTCAAATGCAAATCTGCCGAAAATATTTTAGGGTTTAAAAAACTTTGTTCCAAAATGATTGTAATAATCGAACATCCAAATATATTTAGTTTCACTAAAGAAAAAACATACAAATAATTTTATGCAAAAAAAATTTCAAAATTTCACCAGGAAAGTGTTCACAAAACGCAAAACCGTTTTGAGATGTCTATCATTCGGGCTTAGAGTTTTCGAAATAAAATTCAGAATATTATATTTAGCTATAAAAGGGCTCAAACATTTATCAAAAAAATGCTGACTCAGCTAGATTATTAATAGTACTTATAAACTTTAAGTAAAAAACTGAATACAAATGTGGACTACTCAGTAGTTAATTCTCGCGTTCTTTCACGATATATAACTTGAATTCATTCAAGTCTGAGACCGAAGGTGATTGCTTATTTTTGGCTGAATTGTGTCAAGAACAAAAAATTTAATCATTTTAATTGTAGTAATTTGCAAATACTGCGGAAGATGGTATAAAATTGTTCACACTCTTCTCTGATTTATAACTAAAAAGAAAAATAAAATGATAGGGTTATTTCTGTAAGAAATTTCCTATATCTGTATCCAACCGAAGTCACTCTTGACGAATTATCTTCACGTATAAAAGGTCAAAGGGAGTAGTGATGACTAACTAGTGTCCCCTTATAAAAGTTGGTCTGAAAATTTAGTAAATAATATATAATACTAAAATGAGGCTTCTCAAAGAATGCTAGTGGTGGTCTTGCGGACATCCGCAATAAGGTTCTTCTCACTAAAAGTCGGCAAACTGGTAAATTAAGGTGATTTTCATTAAAACAAGAATCTTTATACAGTTTATATATCGATCTAAAATTTATTTTATATCAAAATGACACCTAAACGATTATCTCTTAAAGTTCTATTGCCAATAGACTATTGGGGCTATTTTACATTTACTCATTGAAAATACAGCTCAAAAAAATCTCACAGTTTTATAGACATTGTGAACATAAAAATTCAAAACTCAAAAATGCGTATTCAAATCTTTTTTCAGCTATCTTGTAGAGAATTGTTTTCTGGTCATTTTAAAACCGAGGATTTTGTTTGTTTTTTAAGATTTTTCAAAAATAAGGTCGATAAAGTTTTTAGTCCTTTGGTTCTCATTGGAGTTAAAATAGGCGCGTAACAGACAAAATTAAGGGCTTTTTAGAACTCGACAGCGCAGAGTTGCTCCAGGGAGCGTTTTTTTTCAGGAACGTTATCGGAATGTACCCTAGCACCACTTCGGTTATTCACTCAGCATTAAAGTCCCTCTCTAGCGGCACTTTGTGGTCATGTAATGATTCCTAGGGTTCATAATTCACCGGTTCCAAGAAAAACTGATAAATTGCGCAGTCTTTTTGGGTACACTGTAAATCAATTGTAAATATCACTTTCGGTACCCGGAAACTATACTCTACCGTGTTAATTTGACCAACCGGGTACATTCGATAACGTTGCTAATAAAAAAACTTACTATGCAAGACAACCCTTCGCTGCCACGGTCAGCTTATTTATTTTTCGAATAGTCATTGTATAACATTTCAAAATTACATATCAAACAGCTTTAACTATCTCTACAGCCGCGTGTTCGAAATCAACTAATGTTGTCTTAAGTGATTGCTTGATCAAAATTATCGGTCCCAAGTATCAAGCAAGATTTGTCTATAATTCATAATCAAGAACAATCACGGTCAGATAAAAGTATGGGATTCGAACACGCGCTTTTAAAAGATAGTAAACGTTTTTTGAGATGGACTTTAGTTGGGAAAAGATATCTCACGAAATAAGTTAAGAAAATCTTGGACAGAATTCAAAAAGAGAAAAAATATAAAAATAAAAGAAAAAATCGGATTTTTTAAACCGGTGAAAATACTTGAAATTATCGACTGTAGCTTAAGGCAGGGTATGCGACCTCTTATTAAATCAAAGGCCTCAAAGGCATTAAGCATGCTTTGAAATTGGATACGGGGTTAATTTTTTAGGTGGTCAGCTAAGAATTCATCAAATTTTTTTCGAAATTTTCGACTTTTTTTCGATAATTTTTTCTAAGTATTTTTTAAAAAGATGAAGTTACAAAATAACGTATTGCTCAATTTGACCACAACAGCTTCAAAATATCTGACTTTGACCGTAAGCCAACTTTCATATCAGTTGTTTCTGTGCTTTCTTTTGAGCCTTACTTTCGAACAAATCGAGAGCACTTTTTTTTTTCGAAAAGTTTTTGAAAATGGACCAAAAAATCATATTTCGATTGGCTGGAATTTCTGCAAAAGAAAACGCCCAACGATCGTCGATTCAATTGTCTTAGGAATACTTGATAAAAATTTGAGCCATTTTGCAAATATATGTTAGGAGAGAGATAGATTTTGAAGTCTGATGTGAAAAATCGGTCGGTTATTTGGCGTTCTAGAAATTGGTCAGTCGCCGGATCAAAAAAGCTCGACGATCAAATTGCCATTACTACCATTTACGTGATCTGTGAAAATTGAGCTGCAAATTTGATATTACCGTCTGGGAGCGACGATAGTTTTTTGCGTTCGGAAACTGTCACCTTGTTTCGCTACCTGTACCTATGGTTGTAACGGTCAAAAATAATTTGTGATGTTCATTTCTCGCAAAGATGTAAGGAATGATCTACAACATTGGCAATTTTGGTTTTTCTCATGAACTGTTAGTTTTCAGTTATTTCACCGAGAAAAGTCAATCAGAGTCGCCATACCCCTTATGGGGATTGTGGTGCTTCCAGTAATGCTGCTGGGAGAAACATAAGGCGTTTTTAAACGTCAAATATCTTTTGTGAGAATGGTGAACGTTTTATTTTCACCTTGTATATTGTACATCGTAACCTGTGATGAAGGGTTCAAAAACTGATTCATCTTCTAGAAATATATCACACGCAAACCTTTAAATGCATAAAACTGAAATTGCCGGTATTTCTTTTCATGAAGTGTACCGTCATATCCACGATCCAAAAATCACATGAATGCCGATATTATTGATCAGAAAAAATTCTCTACAATTTTAAACCAAGCATATTTTATAAATTTCAATCTTATTGCCGAAATTATTTTGTAAAATTTCCTTGCTAATATGTAAGATATAGGCAAGAATGAAGAATTATTTTACAAAAAAACGTATACCTCAAGACGGGCCACTGCATTGTCTTTCTCTTTTTCATAAAATTCCTTCTCTATTATGCTAGATTAAACTTTAACCAAGCAAATTTATAATTTCTTTTATTCTCGCATCACTATTTCATGCTGATTTAAATTGCGCGAACCATTATATACATGATTGAATAGTTCGATGAAAATTGAAATTGAAACAGGGGCAAAAATCTTAACAATTATAATATTGAAATACTTTCCTTTAATGTTATTTTCGTGTTTCGTTGGTGATTATTATTCTTCGTGATTTGGAACTTCCTATGTCTAATTTTTAAATAAATAAATTATTTTTGCAAGAAATTCCGATATTCTCTAGAACTAGTTATTCTCGATGTAATGATCTTTTTTTTAATTGCAATCAAGTTTCTCGTGTGCGGATGTCGATCACGAAGAAAAAAAATACGAATTTGAGGACCGTGGTCGAAATAACTATGCACCCACAATCCCCCTTACTCCCGTAATGGTCTTTCTGGAGCATTCGTGTCAAGCATGCTTAATCGCAATTTAAGACACGCTTAATATTTATAAATGACAATTTACAAAGTGATCGATCGACTATTTAGTAAATTGGAACGTTTGTGCGTTTTTTTTTTTCAAAAATGTTTACCTGTATTAAAGTAACTTATTTTTTGGCAAAAAAATTTAAATCAACTCAGAAAAAGCCTTTGAGCGGGATCAAAAACAAAATTCTAAAGATTTTTTTACATTACATCATAGCTCGCAAAATGATCACGTGACGTATATCCAAGGAATAAAGTGTGATAAAAGTTAGTACTTCTTTTTTTCAAAAAAATACTCAAAAGGATAACTGGTCGCATTTTAGGGCCAAAAACAGGGTTTTCCAAGCGTCGCCTCAAATGAAATACTAAAGACAGCACGAACATATGAATTCAGTTTAGGGATAATTGAACAATAATTTTGCTTCCACAAAAAATCGTGAGCCTTTGATTGGCCGACCAATCAGGAACGACTTTTCAAAAGTTGCAATATTTTCACTTCAAAAGCCTACTGCCTCCTGAGTTTTGAAGATAGAGAATACTTTTATAGCTTTTATTGACCACAGAGCACGTGAAGCAGAAACCTTCAAGGTCGATTTGCTCATTTAAATTTATCCGGAGCTTAAATGAGCAAAAAACTGTTTTTTTTTGGCCTTATTTTGAGTGCCTCGGGGAAATACTGACTCCTTCCTGGATTTTCACGCAGGAAACTTAAACTGTAAGCAATAAACGATCCTTAAAGATATGGGCAGAAGCCCTCAAGATCCACAATTTGCATTTTTGTTATCCTCTTTTTTGGAAACAGCGATTCAATTCTCAGAAATTTCCAAAATTTGAAAAAATGAAAGAAAATGATTTTTCAAATCGCGATAAAAATACTTTTTTCATGATAAATAAAATTAAAAAGACTTCTTATCAACTTATTTTTGTCCATATTTTCAGAAAAGACATTTAAAAGATAATCTAGAAAATTTCATTGTCCGAGTCTCTAAATGCGAACAGTACGCTCCTTTAAATCAATTTTTGAAAAGTGAAGTGGTTCTGTCTTAAAATTTTTAAGCCTTTTCTTCGCATTACAACCAAAGTCAAAAACGATCACGTGACCTTCAATATAGGAAATAAGTTTGGTCAAAGTACAGCAAATAGTACTCAAAATTTCGCCGAAAATTTTTTAGGCCAAATAACAGCTGAATCTGAGAATTGGGTAACATAACGGCATTTCCCAAAAACGTCACGTGATCTTTATTTTTCAAGAAATAAGGATTAATTTAGTGAATATATTCCAAACCTTATTTTTGAATTATTTCGTCACGGGTGATTTTATTCGGACTTTGGTGTAATGAGAAAAGAAGTTTGAAGTTCCCCCCAGAGTTTTTTTAATTAATTTGAGTACTTTTTCAAATACCGTATATTGTGTACCGTATACAAAATTAACGTAAATTTCAAATTCATCGTAGGACTCGTAAGTACCGCTCAAAATAATTGAAGCGGTCGACTTTCTGATGAAAATATTGCAACTTTAGGTCAATTATGTAACTGAAAGGGTCGCCAAATGAGCAACAATCCCCTGTAAAACTCAAAAATTAATCATTTTTCGCTCTTTAGTGACCGTTCAGTACATAATTAACTCATAGTTGCTAATATTTTTCATTTAAAATGTGACTCTCCGATTTTTTTGAAGGTACTACAAGCCTCTACGGTGACACTGAAATTGGGTTGAACTTTTCATCAAAAATAGTCTTTTTTATTTTTTGAAGCTGATTTTGTAAAAAATTTAAATAAAACATTCAATTTTTTCTGCAGACTTTAATACTAAATTGGTGACGGTTTAATATTTCAAATTTTAAAATGTCAAATTAACCCTAAATTCGTGTTTACTTATGCACTTGTATGTGAGAATCGGCGACAATGAGAGAGTTTTTATTTTCTTATTCATATTTGATAACTTTTTATTAATTTTTTTCACGACATTTTTTTTATAGGACTGTAGAGAATTTTTGAATAATATGATTACCATTGAAACAAACAATATGTTAATTAATGAATCTCTTCGGTTATATGCTTGAATTAAAAAACGTCTGGCCACGCATGGCAAGACAGAAACACTACGGGCCCAGAGAATTTTCGGCCACTACGGGAGTNAAAAAATCTTAGAATTTTGTTTTGATCCCGCTCAATGGCTTTTTCTGATGATTTAAATTTTTTTTGCAAAAAATAAATACTGTAATACAGTAAAAATTTTCGAAAAAAAACGCACAAACGTCAATTATCTAAATAGTCGATCGATCACTTTGTAAATTGTCATTTATAAATGATTAAGGGTTCTAAATTGCGATTAAAGGCCATCTTGACACGAATGGCCAGAAAGACATTACGGGAGTTAAGCTACAGTCGATAATTTAAGCATATTTTCACCGGTAAAAAATCCGATTTTTCTTTTATTTTTCATATTTTTTCCTTTTGAATTCTGTCCAAGATTTTTTTCAGTTTTTCGTAGATATCCTTTTCCCAACTAAAGTCCATATCAAAAACGTTTACTATCTTTATAGCGCGTGTTCGAATCCCACTACTTTTATCTGAGTGATTGTCTTCAGTATGATTATAGACAAAGATGCTTGATATTGGGACCGATAAATTTGATCAAGCAATCACTTAAGACAACATTAGTTGGATTCGAACACGCGCTGTAGAGATAGTTAACTTTTTTGAGATGGAGTTGATTGGGAAAATAATATCGACCGAATTAGAAATTTTCCCGCTGCGCATCCTTTCTATAGTTTATAATACCGCCATCAGAAAGTTCATTACACCGAATCTTTTTGACGGTAGTTCAAAGCGATTGCATGTAATTTGAAATGTATCACAATGACTATTCGAAAAAAAATAAGCTGACTCGGCAGCGAAGGGTTTTCTGCATAGTAGTTTTTTATTACAACGTTATCGAATGTACCGGCTGGTCAAAATTAACCGGTAGAGTATAGTTTCCGGTACCGGAAGTGATATTTCAATGATTTACATGTACCAAAAGATGCGCAATTATCAGTTTTCTGGAACCGGTATTATGAACTAGGAATCATTAATGACCACAAAGTGCCGCTAGAGGGGAATTTATATGCTGAGTGAAAACCGAAAGTGGTGACTAGCCGGTACATCCGATAACGTTGCAATAAAAAACGCTCCTGGAGAAAACTCTTCGCTGTCGAGTCAGCTAATTTTGTGTTACCGCTATTTTAACTCCAATGAGAACCAAAGGACTAAAACTTTTCGCACCTTTATTTTTTGAAAAAATCTTAAAACCAAAAAAAATCCTCGGTTTTAAAATGACCAGAAAACAATTCTCTACAAGATAGCTAAAAAAGATTGATACGCATTTTTGAGTTTTGAAATTTCTTATTTCAAATCGTCTATAAATGTGAGATTATTTACTGTATTTTAATGTAGTAACTTAAAATAGCCCAATAGTCTATTGGCAATAGAATTTAAGATAATCGTTTAGGGTCAATTTTGATATAAAATAAATTTAGTCGATAATAAACTGTAAGATTCTTGTTTTAATGAAAATCACCTTAATTTACCAGTTTGCCGACTTTTAGTGAGAGAACCTATTGTCGGATGTCCGCAAGACCACCACTAGTCATTTTTTGAAGCCATTTTAGTATTATATCAAATTTTCAGCCAACTTTTATAGGGGACACTAGTAGTCACACTACCCCCTTGACCTTTTATACGTGAAGATAATTCGTCAAGAGTGACTTCGGTTGGATACAGGATATAAATTTCTACAAAAATAACCCTAATCATTTTTATTTTCTTTATTAGTTATAAATCAGAAAGAGTGTGACAATTTTATACCATCTTCGCAGTATTTGCAATTAACTACAAATTAAAATGATAACTTGACAAATTCAGCCGAAAAATAAGCATCACCTTCGTCTCAGACTTGAATGAATTCAGTTATATATCGTGAAAGAACCGCGAGAATTAACTACTGATTAGTCACATTTGTATTCATGTTTTTTAGCTTAACAGTTTATAAGTACTATTAATAATCTTAGCTGAGTCAGCATTTTTTGATAATGTTTGCCCTTTTATCAAGCTAAAAATTATTCTTGAATTTTATTTCAAAAACTCTAAGCCGAATGATAGACAATCTCAAAAACGGTTTTGCGTTTTTGAACACTTTCCTGGTGAAATTTTGAATTTTTTCATAAATAATTTGTATGTTTCTTCTTTAGTGAAACTAATATATATTGTTGAGCTTTCGATTTATTACAATCATTTTGGAAACAAAGTTTTTTAACACTAAAATATTTTCGCAAGATTTGCATTTGAGTAATTTTGCAATAGGAGGCTCGAAGTTGGCTAATTTAAGACCATCTACTTCTATTTTTTCAAAAAGATCGTTAACACGTGTTATACAAGTACTCAAATGCAAATCTTGCGAACATATTTGAGTGTTAAAAAACTTTGTTTCGAAAATGATTGTAATAAATAAAAGGTTAACAATATATATTAGTTTTATTAAAGAAAAAACATATAACATATCTCAAAAAACAATGAACATATCATCCATGATTTCCTGAAATATATCAAAAAACAGCTACCGCGGTATACCGTAGGCAAAAAAATTTCGAGCCTAACTTACCCTACAAGTTCAGCTAACATTGTAGGCTACAACCTCTTTAAGTTTAACTTAAATCAAGTTAAAGTTGAGATAGGAATTTGAAAAAAAATACCTGTCTGACAGGTTCTGTCACTTAAATGCCACCCACCGCGCTGGCTAGTATAAATCTCTATGCTTTGATTTATTAAATGATTAATAACTTTTTTTTCTTAATATAAGCTTTTTAATTTCACAAATTTATGTTAAAAATATCGTTTTTTTCTTGCAATTTCTTTTTGTCAATTTTTTTCAAAATGAGGAATTTATCAATTTGTTCTGTAAGGGTCGATTTTACTGAAAAATCAATATAAAGTTAGCGTCAAAAAGCTTATTTTATTGTGAAATAACTAGGGCGCCAAGAACTTACCTTATATATATTTTTCTCTTTGAAAAGTGTTCCTGTTCACTCAGCGAATTGATAATCATGAGTTTGGATTTATTCGTTTGAACAAATCTATTAAGAAGGGATCATAAGTTATGACTTATAACAGCCACGAAAGGTTTATATTAAGAGGGTGGTCGGGCGGCCGTTTACGGCCGTTTGGGGGGAAAAACATTCGAATATCGAATATTTTTCAGAGTAAAGCTGTCATGAGAAAATCAATGACGGAAAATCAAAAACTAAAGGGGTGGGCAAGGAGATTGCCAAGATTTTGAAATACTGAAATAAAGCAAAGCTAAAAAATATGAATGCTAAAACCCTTTAACATGAACCTAGAACTTTAAATGTTCTTATGAAAATCATCAGATGAGCTGAAGAGCGAATAGTGAAAAAACAATTTCTTCCCTTGGGGTCAAGGTGAATTTCAATTCCGTAATATATTGCCTTTACGTCTTATACAATAAAATTTTCATAATCGATTGAAAATTTTCTATCGTTTTCAGTTTTCCAGTCATAAGGCCCAAAATATTATTGCCTTGACCACTCATTTATCGAATTAAACTATGCCCTTTGTTTTGATAATCTTTGTTTTTATGCTATTTCGACAAAGAAAAATATATTGGAAAGTATGTTGATCTGGAATTATCCACGACGTCTTGTTTTTGATGAATTATTTCCTGTTTTTTTGGCAGCAAAAAACCTTTCTTGTAATTCTCAAGATTAATTTTAAACTTTGTGCTCTTTTTTAATTTATTTTATTATCTCTTAGTATTCCTTTCGAAGGGATGTACTACCAACGCAAAAATCTCTTTCTGCAATTACAATAATAAAAGCAACGATATGTCACGCTGCTTCACAGAGAAAAACTGTTTTTGTATAAATCAAGAATATCTACACTGTAGACTTTTGAATAATAGTTTCCAATCAATTTCTCTATCGAGAGATGGTTGAAATCTTCTCGTAGATTGACCCAAATAAGTTATGTGACATAACCAAACTAGAAAAAAATCAAACCTGAAAGAAATCAAGCCAATTAGGCTCCTTAAATTTTAAAACAAAAATACGATTTTTTAAATAATAAAAGCTATTAACCTCAAATTCGCAGGAATATTAAATTATTTGGTGGGTTAGCCGTGTTCTGATTGTTAGTTAGTGAATGACACGCTTGATTTAAAACTTCGATTTCAACTTGGATTCATAACAGTTTTCGTGTAACTTTTCCTCAAAAATCAATATACCCGTTTCTCCAGAATAACTTGTATTTTCTGATTACATATGGTTATATATCTGCTTTGTACATATGCTTTGTATATATATGAATAAAGATGCCGATCGAACTTCATACTTAGTTCTTAATCACCAACTTTCCCTAGACGATTTGAAATAAGGAATTTCAAAAAAAAAAAAATATCAATGTTTTTAAGTTTTCTTGTAGAAAATTTTCTTCTGGTTATTTTAAGACGCAGGATTTTTTTTGTTCTTCAAAAATTTACAAAAAAAAAACGATTTTTCGGTAAATTTTTTGAGATATTACAGGTAGTCAAAAATCTAGTTCTAGCGAAGCCGTATTAAGTGCTAGAAGGCTGATTTTTTGGCCAGTGAAAATAAAGCGTTTTCCGGTTACCCATTTTTCGCTTGAGGATTGGCGAGCAATCTTTAATCTTAAATAACCCGTCAAAGTTCAAGGTCAATTTCAAGTTTATCGTATAGACTTGAAAGTACCCGGTGCAGCCGAATAGCCCTTGAGTTTTTTGCCGCATGCAACAGCAGAGAACAATTAGTGAGAATATTATCGCTGTAGCTACGGATTAGGGCGCGAGTGCGAGATTTGCGGGAAATCAAAAAGGGGGAAATGAAATAAGGGTAATTTAGAAAATGTGCGAAATTATGAAAAGTAAACGGCCGTCTTCTGTCACTTAAAAGTTTGACATGAAAATCGGCAAAACAGCTTTTATTTCGAAACAGCTTTCACTAAGAATCGTTCCCCTAGTGGTACCACTGTATATAAGTGGACAAGTGAGGATAAGTTCAAGTCTATACGATAAACTTGAAATTGTCCTTGAACTTTGACGAGTTATTTGAGGTCAAATATTCGTCGCCGACCCCCAAGCAAAAAAATTGGTAACCGAAAAACGCTCAATTTTCAGTAACCAAAAAATCAGCTTTTTATCTCTACATACAGCTACGCTAGAACTGGATACCGGACTACCTGTAAAATCTCAAAAAAATGACCGAAAAATCGATATTTTTTAATAAATTTTCGAAGAGCAAAAAAAATCCTCCGTCTTAAAATGACCAAAAAAATTCTTTACAAGATAGCTTGACAACATAATGTTTTTTATCAATTTGATACCCATTTTTGAGTTTTGTAATTCTTTTTTACAAATCGTCCTTTTGGGCAATGGCAAAAAACCTGCAAATAACCCTTAAAGAGACTTTCCTCGCATAACACCATAGGCTATGGTCCATAGCTCCAAAAATCACGTGTTCGTAAAATAAAGTTATAAGTTTGGCATTAAAGTACTATGTTTTTGTATTATGATGAAACATGATGAGAAATGAAATGAAATTTTTCGAAAGAATTTTGATAAAAACAATATATTATTCGACATGGTGATAAAGAATTTTAAGGAATATCACAGGGTTTAAAATCCAATTAAACTTATTTATGCATATGATCATTTGACGTCTCAGTCGCGGTCATGGGAGAGTTTTTTTTATTCCGTATTCATATTTTATGCATTTTATTTTTTCTAGCCTCTTAACCCTTGGAATCACAGAGCCGATATATCGGCTCAAGCCTACCTAAAACCTTCTAAAATTGGCAAAATAAATGTCCCAGAATTGTTTTTCCGAATACATTATAAAGAATTTTGCGGTGATTCTGAAAAAAATACTCATTTTTTTTGGATATTTGTTCGATATTACGGAAGTTGATTTTTTGAGATTTTTCGCCGAAGTTTTAGTTCCGGAAAAAATATTTCGAAACTAGACATCAAATACAAATGTGAGATAAGCAAGTTTTTAGGAAAGTGTTTGGTGCATGCAAAACACTTAACAGTAAAGTTAATTCGTATCTTGGCACAGATATTTTTTTTGGAAGTGAAATTTCAAAATTTTCGATTAAAGTATCGCATGAAAACAAATTATTTATTATAAAAATTAATGTAATTAATCAAAAAGTGTCCACACTGTCACTTGAAACTATATCAACTTAAAAATAATAATAAAAAGTGTATTAATCTGCTTTTATTTGAAAAAATAGCAATTTTTCAAAGAAATTCGTGATTTTTTCNATCATTTTTTTTTACTTTTTTCGAAATAACTTTTGATTGATGATATATAGATCCAATCGGATTAGAGTGTGACGTAGGGCAGATACTTTCGCGTTGGTACTCATAAAAACAAAATTTGTGAAGACTAGGATGGGCACGTATCACGTGATATGCTACACCTTGGTTTTCCAACTATATTTTCCAGAACAAAAAATCAAAATTCTAGAATTTGAATTAATTGATGGAAAAATATAACTTTGAAACTTCCTATTGCAAAAGTAATTAGAGCTTCAACTACCTTGAGATTTTTGTAANCAACGTCCAAAGTAGAGCCGATATATCGGCTCTGGTGCCTTGGCGGAACTTTTTTTTCTGTGATTCCAGGGGTTAAGCAATTAGCTTATATGCTTGATTTAAAATAGTGGTCACTGGCGACCATTAAGAAAATACGGGTCCAGAAATTTTCGGTAATGCTACGAGTGAAGTAATTGGCGGCCCTAGAAAATAAATTCAGCTTTCAACAGATGAAAAATTAGACGTTATTAAAAAAAATCCTAATATTTTTCTTGGAAACTTTGTATAATCTCGCTTAAAATGGCATTCTATGGGCCATTTAGCCACTCAGATTCCAGAAAATATAGTTAAATTTCGATGAGATAATCTCATTGAGATTAAAATAAAAATAATTTTTCCTGAGATTTTTCTCAGGCGAAAAAAATAAATATGACGAACTTACAATTTTTTTACTGCGATATTTGTACTATCTGCCTAACCTTTATGTTTCTGGTTTTCAAAAAATTTTAGAAAAAAAAATTCGTTTTATAGCTCTTTCTTCTACTGTGTACCAAGTAGATGTGAGTGAGTTGCCAATTCTAATGGATTGTCCTATAATTTACTTAGTGCGGTTGGGCTAAGTATCAGATTAGTCCTGATTAAATCTTGCGAAATTTATAAAAAATCGAGAATTGTCAATTTTCATCTTTAGAATTTTAATTTGGAAAGCAGGTTTTTTGTCTTTTCTCCAAGAACAAATGTGGTCGGTTCAAGATCAATAAACCAGATTCCGCAAACTTCAAAATATTCCAAACCGACTTAAGGGGGTGGCATTTACTCGGCAGACTTCAGTCAATATAACATACGAAAATAATTATTTACTTTATTTTTTATTGCTTATTATCGTTAGTTCAACCAGAATAAATGTGTTATAGCTCATAAAAATAATTTTCATCTATTTTAGGAAGGATTTGAGTTCGATTTTTTATTTTTGAATTCGTGAAACCTTCAAAATAGTTTAAAACATTTGAAAAACTTCCGCATTTTTCGCCCAAAATTTTTTATGATTTTTTTATTCAAATATATGGGTTGAAAAAAATATCCACTTTGACTTTTTTCATAAATACCCACATATTATCTCAACGCTCTTTAAAAAATCATAAAAGTTTTATTTTTCACTTTTTGTCGACTTTTTTAGAAATATTTAGATATGTGGGTAATAATACCACCATTATTAGTACACATATATTAATTAAGACTACAATTATTAATAATTATAGAACAGTAAGCTTATTACGTGTCTGGCATCTGATAAAAGAAGTAAATCCGACAAATACAAAGTCTGTTATCTCCAAAATTAGGCCAAAAAAATAAAGCTTTATCGTCAATAAAAATATGTCATGTATTTTAATAATTTTCACAATAAACGTCAATTTTAATTTATTGTTTAAAACTGGTTGGGCAAAATTCAGATATTCTAGGCTAAGGTAAGCCTGACGAAATTCGAGCGACTCAAATTTAATTGATTTTTGGAGCAATTTTAGGTTTTCTGGCGAATATGACTGTGAAAATTTTTTGGTCGAAAATTATGTCCCGTTCACGCCAAAAGATCGGCAATTTCAGAAACGGTTTTGCATTTTGAAATTTTCCTGGTGAAATTTCGAAATTTTTGTTTGCATTGATCATTTTTATTTATGATTCTTTAGATATCAAAAATCAGCTAGAATTTATATACATTCATTAGTTGTTTAATAAAATTTCCTTAAAATTCCTTAATTTTTCCTCCCATGCTTAGTTTTTGGCTAAGGTAGTTTTAAAGAAACCACCCCTATCTATGTATGAAGATTACGGGAAAACCATGAATGGTACCAAGAAACGTTGTTTTGCATTCAACTGCCATCTAAAAAAGCTCAATGGGGAAATTTTATTAAGCTGATTAAATATCCGGTTTACCGGATATTAACCAGATTTTTTTTTGGTAGGTTCGAATCTCGCTTGGCTCAAATTTTTTTTCTTAAAATCAGGATCCTACCTTTTTTTTTGGTCGGTAAGTGTTCCAATTAGGGAGCGATGACTGTAGTTTATTCTTAAATTACGATTTTATTCACATTTACTGCTTGAAAAATATTTTTGATAAATTCCAGGAAGAAAAGTTCGATTTTTTTCCTAAAATTTTATACTGAAAATGCCTATATCCATTATTATGCCCGGGTCACTTTAAAAACTTATTTGCCTGTTAAAAGAATAGGGAATAAGTTTTTAAAGTGACCCGGGCATAATAATCCATATAATGAATATCCGGTCAACCAGTAGTTCAAAAAAACAGAAAAAAAAATCTCCATTGAGCTTTTTTAAATGCCAGTCGAATGCAAAAAACCGTTTCGATATCGCCTTTGGTTTTCCCGTAATCGTCTCGGATAGGGGTAGTCCTTTACAAAGAAAACTCCCTAAGCTAACCTCCTAAAAATCTTTTGCCAATTTTAGCTATTTTAGAATAATTACCTTTTTTTTTAATTTAAAGCTCTAAAAATACATAAGTTCTGTATTTGACAGTTTGAGGAAAAAATAATTTGATCAGAATAATGGTGGAACATGTCAGAGAACACAAGCCTGACCCTTTGCTAAGTTATTAGTAACAATCTATATCTCAATAACCTTTTAGCTAATTAATTATTCTATGAGGCGAATTGGAACAAGAAAATTTAATTTTATGATGAAATTATTTTTTTTTGAATAATATTTTTGAGTTTATTTTGACGATCTGACAAATTGTATTATACTGAAATAATACGTCAAAATAAACACATACTTTACAAAGTATTAAAAGGCTTTGAGACAACTCATCTTTAGGAATTTTTTTTGAAAGCTAAAATTTATTCCACATACTGTATTTTGGGGTTTCCAAAAGGAAATCAGTGACAGTCTGAGTAAATATAGAAAATTAAGATTATTAAGAAAAAATTGATTATTCAGATACCACCAAGTTGATGTGTTTTCATTGAAAGTATTTTTTTTTAATTATAAGTCATCTTCAGCAAAAAAGTGGAATAATAGATCCAGTGTCCACAAATCAGAGCCCGTGAAGAATTTTATTATTGAATCCAATAATTTTTATAACATTGAATTAATGCTTAATTATAGCTACAACCAATCACTTAAGGATGTAGCGGTCGCAAAAATGTACTTTTGTACTCCACTTTACCAGAAATACTAAACTGTTTCGAAACTTTGAGAATAGCCTTTGGTAGATCTATTCTTAATTCAAAATACAAAATCTATCAGAATATTTTGGTCCACCCTGGTGACCACCATGCGGCGAGTTCTAGAGCTCCTAACCAATTTTCAAATTCTATCTTCTCCTAGAGCTTGCATACGATTTCACTCAAACTTGGTATGAACACGGAAACACTTCTGGTTGTAATATGAATGGCTGGATTTTTTAAATGTCCAATAAGTTTTTTCTAGAAGTGCAAAAACCGCCTGATTTCAAGATTTTTGCTATTCAAAATCTATCTCCTCCTAGGTTACATTTCAAAATGCAGTATAAATTCGGGAAAAGATGGAGAAATATGTTTTGGTTAATATGATGGAGCAGAATTTTGAAAATTGTTTGTTGAATTCTAGAGAATCGCATTTTAGTAAACCGGAAGTGAAAACTCGAAGATAAAAGTCGTCGGATTTAGTCGAAAGTACCACCAAATGAAAGCTTGCGTTTTACTGATCAAAAAAATCTGCTTACAGCTTTTTGATATTTTGAGTTTTTCTGGTCGAAAAGTCAGTTTCAATGTTTTCCAAAAAAAATACTCAGAAAAATTCTGAAAAAATGAAAATTTCGAATTTTTGTTTTGTTTTGGTTTTTCGTTTTTTTCATAAGTTTATGCTTTCTGAGTGTTCCCCAGCAATTTCGTGCTGTTTTTTCACCCCAAAGTACCCTAGAAGATTGCGACCGCTAACGCCCTTAAGTGGGTTTGGGTATAGGCTGGAAAAGATTTTTTCAAGGGCTCATAACTTTTTGGTCCTTGATAACAGTCGTATAAAAATTTCAAGAATACTGGAATTAGTAGTTCGTTATCTCCAGAATTTTTTTTTCTTATTTTTTCCATAGAATGTTCGACCAACCGGAAAATTAAGTTAAACGTGAGGAATCTTTTTTAAAGTCATATTTTTTCACCTTATTTCAAAAAAATAGGATTTTTTACAGAACATGTATATTTAAAAACGAAAAAACTGGTATCTCGTTTTTTTCGATTTTTTACCTATTGTGCTTCAAAAGTAGCGAAAAGTGCCGTTTTTGGCCATTTTTGCCAGTTAAAGTCGGCTTTTTCATTGTATCTACAAATCGATTTTTAAACTAACTTAACATTTTCGAGGCAATTTAGAAAAAACTGATGTCTTCCGGATTTTTAATTTCAGGCCCATGATCACAATTAGAAAATTATTTTTTAAACTCAAGGTAATCGTATCAAATTTTTAATGGTATCCAACGATTCGCACTTACAATGTTTCTTAAAACGGGATTATAAACTATGGACAAATTATTCACCGTTTTTGCGCAAGAGCAAAAAACATATTCTCATTTTAGACACTCCAGTTGAGCATTTTTTTTGGATCGGATCTGGATTAAAAATCGTGAAATTAAGTTGACAGAACTTCGAGTTGAGAAGATATGAACTGCCTTAACTGTATAGGCTATACAACCTCCTTAACAAGGTTATAGGGTCTCGAACTTATCTTTTAAATCATAAAGAATCAGGGCATTTTATATATTTTACAGTAAAAATTTTACGTAAAAATCAAATAACTTTCATAAAATTTCAAAAGTGCCCTAGTTTCTATATCCTTTATTCAACCGAAGTCCATGGTTTCTGACCTCAGGGCTGGAGTTCGAATCCCAGTGGACCCATCCAATAGCACGACTCGTCTCGTTATATGAAGCGGGACAAGAGACAACACAGGCCAAGAGACAACACCTTTAGTAGTTTGTTTTCACCTTTAGTAGTATTACTCACACAATCACTAAAAGAAAATCAGTGGGCTCCACTGGAATTCGAACTCAAGCCCTGAGGTCAAAAACGTTTTCACCATGGACTCTGGTTGGATTAAGGACATTGACTCAAACCACGTTGTAACAACCTAAGCCGATTTATATCTTGCTTATAAGTAAGCCCCTTAGACCAGCATGAACTTAGGAACAGTTTAATGCACAGATAAAATGCTCTTTATTGCCCTGGTAGGTTTAAATAAAAATAAGCCAATTGTTATATCGTGAAATAATCCTGGATTTATCTTGTCGAATGATCAACAGAATGCTCTTATCGACGAAATTTTTTTGAGATGATTTTTTAAACAAATCTGGACCAGATTATCTGGTGCACGATAATATCAGGAATAGTTTGATTTGCGTAACCACTCTTTTTTCTAATTTATTTCACGTTTTGAAATTGACGTATTTTTTTTAATGTGAAATTATATAAAGGACTTATTTGCCCTCAGGGACTTATTTGATACTATCATAGGCAGTACAACCGACAAACAGACAAATCCGGTGCTTGACATGAAGCCTCAAAAGATCAATCTTAAAAATTAGGCAATTTTAAACAAGTCAAATGCATATTACAGTGGATGACTAGCTAAAGCACCTCCTAGTTAGAGCAAACCGTTTTTGGCATATTTGATTTTGGGCAATTAGACGGAATTTAATTTGTAAAAAAAAATCATAAATTTAATTTTAATTAATTATAAAAAAATAGTTATGGTTAGCGTCAGCACCGTGAAGATCAGATTTTTCTAGAATTTTGGTGAGATATGTAACAAAGGTTAACTTAATGTCCTGAAATACTTTTTATAAACTTAAAATAAATTAAGGAATTTTTCCAAATATCGACATTTCAGGTTCAATTCTCAAAATTTAGTATGTTATAAATTACCGTATAGTTATGGTATAACTTACAGTATGTGTTTTTTTGAGGGGGAACAGAATATCAAGTGTCCGGGAGAATCGTCTATATTTTGGGAGAATTTCCCGAGTTGTTTACTTTTTGTTCCCCGAAAAAAAAACACATACTGTATAATTTAGCCCCGACAGCCAGAAAATGGCTAAAAAATAATTGGAAGCTATCATAGCTTAGCTATGCGCCTGGCTGCTGCGCATCTGTCTTTATATCCTGTTCAGAGTAAAAAAGCCCAAAATTGGGAAAAAATATACTAGACTGGGAAATAAGAGTCCCTTATTGGCCGACAGGGGGCCTGTACACTCATCCGTCGCTTTAAATCCCTATCCTACACCAAACTGACATCTCACTCTCTAATTTTTGTGTTTTTTCACTCTGAACAAGATATTATATGATACTATACACTGGGTGACTAGTTGAAACACACATTTGAGCATCCAGACAAACCTTATTTGTAGAAGTTTATCCAAATTCAAAACTTATACTGCATTAAAATAGTTTGTGTTTAATTTGAGAATCAATTCGAGACCCAATATTGCCAAATCATCACAATGCAATCTGCGAAAGTTTGCTCATTTTTGAAACTAATCTGAAGATGATTTGAATACATCGAAAGCTTATTAAAAAACGTAGTTTGATCCTATTAAAATGCAATTCGCACGGTGTTTTCTGGGGCGTTGTTTAATTATCAGATTTTGTTTAAAATTTGGAAACTAGGGTCTGATTTGGACAAATTTTTGTCAATTTATTTTTTTGTTATTATTTGTGCTCTCTAAGAACTTAATCGGATGAGTCGTTTCGATAACCGAATTAAATAAAAATGTTGGCTGAAAAAGTGGCATAAAAGCCCCACCAAGTACCGTAATAAATATGTTAGTGCATTTCCTTGTTCTGAGAACTTGCATGATATTTACATTTAGTTTTTTACGATTTAATAAAATCTTATTGAGTAAAGATATAAAAACAGAAATATAACATTCAACTGTCCAAATTCACTCAAAACAAAAATTAGTGCCGATTTTACAAAGAATAACTTTAAGAGATTTAATAAGAGGTTTGAATTCATCATGAATAGTAATCAAGCTAGGATCAGACATAGAACTTACATTTTTAAAAGTGAGGCCATTACGAAAACTTTTGGCGGTATAAAATGAATCGATTTTTTTAAATATTTTTATAAAGGGTGTTTGGAACAAATGACACCATAATCTTTCTGAGGTCACTTTAAGTTGGTCAAAATGACGTTAGGAACCTCGCGAGAAGATAAAAAATTCTGGAATTGATCTTTTTCGATAACAATAAGCAAAACAGCACAGTCAGAAAAGTATTTTGATCAGAAACGATCAAACATCCAATTAAATATGTGAAATTGTTTTTGATAAATACACTCCTTGATACGTTACCTTTATTACCCTTTTTCTGAACGAAAAAGCTATCTCCTCCCAGATTTTATTTTGTAATTTACCAAAATTTTCAGATATCCTGTATAATCAGTAGACCTATCTTTTTCTAGTGGCCTTTTTTCATTTAGTGATTATGTTTATCTAGAATATAATTTTTGCACTAACAGTTCTAAAATCAACGATTTAAGAGCTTATTTCGACCTAAACTCATCGTTTTTGAAAATGTAAGTGCATAAAAAATATGCAATTCACCACCGTTTTTTTAACATTAGTCGTCGAAAATTTAGCACAAGAAAAAACTTTGGTACTTTTTTTTTGTACTTTTGTACTTTAGTAGGATCTTTTTATTTTCAATAAACCAAATATATACGACTAACTGCGATAAGATAATATACATATATTTAAGATAGGGATCCCCTGTTCCTTTGGTTTGCGTTCGTACACTTCTTTTCGAAGCTCTAATTGGTCAAAAAAACTGAAATCCGGTGCTCTCATTGGTCGAAAGCGGGTCAAACACGAACGCGAACCGGAGGAACAGAGGATCCTAATCTTAGATACACTAATATATTATATTTTTTCTATCATAGAATGCTTTTATTTGACGTTTCGTCTAAGCAGCCATTTTCAGTTGTGAGAGAAATGGATGTACACAAATCGAAAGTTGTTTTTTTGACGCGAACTCATATTACATTATTTTGCGAAATTACATTTTGAATTTTGTGAATAGTCGCGAAACTAAGTAATCGAGCCTCAGAAAAACTACTTAGTTATAGCTCGATTAAGTGATGGAATCGTCTGGAATTATACAGATACATAAAAATGTCATACATCTATGAGGAGTCTGTATATTTAAAGACGGGGTTTTTCTCAAAGTGATTAGCAGTCCTTCGAAAGTTTTTCGAAGGTTTTTAAAGTTGAGATTTTTTTCGATTATTGAAAAATGATCTTCGAAAACGATCGTTGGATAGACTTGAGTGCGTTGTCTGGTACAACACTATATTATTTTCAAAATTTTTCATATAATTTAGGACAAGTTTTTATATGAAGGTGTGAAACACCGCTTTTCTTACGACGGACATAACTTCACAAGGACATCAGTAATCATAAATGAGATCGTTGTTTAGGTAGTATGATTTGTTTGGCTTTAGTCTCGGTGAAATGATGCTAGATAACTTAACTGTTGAAATGACCACATTCAATTATAATATGGGTGTATTGACTGAGCATCTAAAACTAGTGAACGGTATACTGACTGTAAAATTTGTGAATTCTGTTTTTTTCAGTTCTTGAGTTCGCCTAGCTTTAGATTCTGAAGGGGCAAATTTTTTTTTCTTTTGAGATCCGAAATTTTTTCATTTATCAACTTGAGGGGGATTGATTTAAAAAAAGAAAAAATTTGTTTTGTCACATTAAGTGGTCGATCTAATGCTTCTGGAGTAGACCTGGTATTAATACATCTGTAAAGTTCACCTAAAAGTGTAGAAATTTTATTACTTTTTGGTGAAACTGCGTTTCTAAAAATTTTATAAATTTTCGAACGATTGTGGCTTATGGTACATTTCAAGGTGAAGGTCACCATTAGAATTAATTATTTTTGTATCCAGATAGATTAATTCATTATTTTCATGGAATTTATAATGAATTTTAAATTTGGGTTAAATTTGTTTAATTTTTCGAGCAAAATATTTTTTTGGTTTTCCGCAAAATACAGATCATGTCATCGACATATCTAAAATACGTTTTAAAGATTACCATTTTCAATTTCAGGTTCTATCATTTCAGACTCAAACATATCGCAAAATATGTTTGCAAGACTTGGGGTTAGTTTGCTACTCATCGAACAACCTTGAACTTGGCGACAAAAACCATTTGAGGTTTCAATGAGTTTTAATCCGTACAAACTGCATTAAAAAATTGTTTTTATAAAAATTTTGATGGTGGCGTTGTTCCTTTGTAATTTTTTTTTATTAATTATAATTGTTTTTGAGGCCTTAGGAAAATAATTATCTACATTTAAGTAAATTTTTCTATTATTTTATTTATAACTAGATGGAGATCTAACAAAGTGTATAAAGATACACAGTCGAAACTGACGACTCCAAATTCGTTGTGGTCAAATTTGGGAAATTTTCAAAAAAAATTTCTTTAAATTGCTTGGTGGATTCTAAAGAATATTTACATTTTTTCACTATAGGAGAAATCAGTTTATTAAAAAATTCTTCTCCGCTACGGTTATGCTATTTATACTTGACACTATAGGCCTAAGGTAGTTTTTTTTTAGACGGACAGATTTGACTTTTTCACCACAGACGACCGTATGAGATAATCAACAAACGGTTATTTGCATAAAACTGGAAACTAAAAAAAGCTCAGGCCAAACATTTTTTTTTTAATTTTCGAAATTTTTTTTCAAATTTTTTGAAAATTCGAGATTTTCAAATGACCGGAAATGAGCCAATGTGGGTATCAAACGAAACTAGAAGAAATCTGAGACTAATGGCTGAAAAATAAAATACCAAAAATAAAGTTTTCTTACGATTTTTCCTAATGACAAAATGGTAAAAAATCAAATCTGTCGCGTCTAAAAAAAAAACTACCTAAGCAGAATTCCCGATTTATGATTTTTTTGGTATACCGTACCCTCTTTTCAAAGATTCTCTAGAATAAATCCTATAGCCATCTTTATCGCTAAGATGATTTTAAAGCTTGTTAGCCATGATTATATAATTAGACAAATCAACGTTGATTGGATTTGATTTTAGTTTTTTGAATTTATTTCGTTTCGAAAATGTCATTTCAATTTTTTAAATAATCGGCATTGGGCATCACATTCAAATTTTTAGATTTATCAGATTCGGTTATAATAATATGAGGGTTCGCGTCAAGAATTTTTTTCAGTTTTTTGAGCATCGTTGTTTGTTGTGCCAATTTTAAAGCTGTTCAAAAGCTAAGCAAAATTCTGATTTGACATTGTCTATCCGAATAATGTCAAGTTTTTTTTAAACTCGGCATGAGATTTTCCAGCTACACCATATTTCCTCAAATTTAGCTAGAAATCATGTTTTTATGCGAAAACCCCTATAAGGGCATATAGGCCTGCTTCTAATAATTTTGTTTATTTCGTCAGGTAAATCTATATCAGTGGTGTTGAAAATGGTAATTTTAGTACTTCATATAATTTTGATTTAGATCTTATTAAGGCGTTAAGGGTATCCCGGTTCCTACATTTTCTGCAGTTATTATCTCATAAAAATGCACCAAATCAATTGTTTATGTCTTTGAACGCATAAAACAACCCAAATGACAACAAAAAATTTTTCGAAAATTTTTGCGTTTTTTCGATTTTTTCTAAGTATTTTTCTAAAATTATGTTCAAAAATAAAGTTTTTGTCATTTTGACCACTAAAACTTCGAAATATCGGTTGTCGTAAGTCAACTTCCTCTTCAGTGTTTTCCCAGCTTTATTTTGAGCCTACTTTCGAAGCACATTTTTTTTCGGAAATTTTTTTCACGTGACCTTGAAAAATTATATTTTTGTTGGGGCCGAAATTTGACAAAAACCTACCTACAAAGTTTCTGTTTGTTTAGAGGTAGCTTTTTGCAAAAATTTGAGTGATTTTTGAAAATTTAACCTAGGAGGAGATAGATTTTCCGATGAAAAAAGTCCAAAAAACCGGTATTTTGGACCGGTTTTTCACGTATTCTAAAAATAAATATAGCACTAATCGACAAAAACTTAACTACAAAGTTTTGTATACTAATTATACAGGTTATTTTAAAATTTGGGTTTATTTCAAAATAAAACCTGGGAGGAGATAGATTTTTCCGTTTGGCTTAGTTGGTTCTTGTGCCGCTTATGTTTGAAGGAGTGTGGTCATACAAAAAGTTTTGGCTAATTTTTTTTGCAAGTTGAAGGCTAGTTCTAACAAACTGGCTAATCTGAATAATATCCTTGAGCTTTTTATTGTAGAATTTGAGATAATAGCGAAATTCAGCAAAATATTGTGTCCTGAGCATTTTGTCAAAGAAACTGTGTGTTCGCTGGTTTTGTGGCAATTTTTGAATTTTTTTCAAAGTCTCGGTATTGCGTCTATGTCATGATTGTATTATATTAAGTGGTTTTGAGACATAAAATTATTATATTTTTCTATCATAGATAGCTTTATTTTGGCGTTTCGGCTAAGCAGCCATTTTCAGTTGTGAGAGAAAATGGATCTACAGAAATGCGAAAGTTGATTTTTTTGGCGCGAACTCATATAACATTATTTTGCGAAATTACATTTTGAGGCTCGATTACTTAGCTTCGCGACTAATGCACCTTTCACAAAATTCAAAATGTAATTTCGCAAAATTAATTTAATGAGTTCGCGCCAAAAAATCAACTTTCGATTTCTGTACATCCATTTCCCTCACAACTGAAAATGGTTGCTAAGCTGAAACGTCAAATAAAAGCTTTCTATGATACAGAAAAAATGTAGAAAAAATATAATAATTTTATGTCTCAAATCAACTGAATATAATACTAATATATGATAAGAAGCACTTATGTCATATTCCTAGATAAGAAATCGAATCTTGGAAAAGTAAACATTTGTTAAGGGGTGGGGAAAGCGACTTTTTTAAGGCATTTACAAATAACGGTTTTCGAGCCGAGATTACATCGCGATTTATAGACTAAACTAAAAGTTAATTCTAAATTCGCTCTTGAGAAGTTTTCTATATAGCATTTTTTTCGTGACAGAGCAAAAATTTCAGAAAAATTTTATGTACCATGAATGAACATAACTTTTTTAAGGAATTGATTTTGGCACTTTTACTAGTGCGCGTAGAGCTCGTTTGTGCGGTCAATATTTTTTTTGTTTTTTCCGAAAGTGACCAATTGAACAGCTTTTCTCGGCGATCTACTAGTGTAAAATGAACAATTTCACATTCTTATTTGTTCAGGAGAGCCGATTGAAAAATATCTAATTTGCTTTCCCCACCCCTTAAGAGCTTATATATCGTACTCGCTTTTTTAGAAGTTATTTCATAGTTAGTTTTTTAATTAATAATATCTTGTTGGTTTTTGAAAAATATATTAAATTGCAATTTCTTTTTTAGTAAACTAAATATTGATAAGCTTCCGATTTATTACGAATCATTTTCAAATCTAATAATTTTTGCAGAGTGAGGACGAATTTTTTTTCTAGCGAATTCGCAACAAAAAGTAATTTAGCAATAGTGAGCCTCGAATTGCCTAATTATAGGAGTAAACATTTGTTAAGAGCTAAAATCAAACCTTCTTTTTTAGAAGTTATTTGCAATTAGTTTTTAATTGAGTCTATATGAAAGCTGTTTCAATAACCTATAATTAGTAAATCATCAACAAAATTGAAATATATATAGTATTTTATGATTTCTCTAATTTAAAAATGTATGCATTTCATGAATCGACTAAATTCTGAAGGTAGTAATATTTATTCGCCTTGTGGAAGTTCTTCTTTAGTGCATACTTAAAAGAAAACTTGTTATTTTCTAAATTTTTTTCGTAAAGTGGTCGAGAAAATATATTTTTTTCTTGTCTGATGCAAAGCTTTTTCAATTTGTGAATGAATCTTGATATTTCACTAAAAATAACTCTTGTGGCCAATAACTGGAAATTTGAAGTGAGTTAATCTTCTAAATTTAATCCCGACTATACAATTATGTACTATTCTATAGATTTTCTGGCCTATAATTATACCCATGATTGGTGAGTTAAATTGTGAAGCTGTAATTTTCTAGAATTCCCATTTTAGCATTTTCTCTTGAATTTTGTCTTCGAGAGCAATGCGTCATTTAAGATCTAAGTTCATAGGGCAAGGATTTGAAAAATTGGCTTTTATTTTCAGGATCAATCAGATTAAGTTCAAAAAGATAAATTTTTTGACATTTCACAACGTCATTACTTGGATCTTAAAATAATAGAATTATATCGACATAAACAATTTAATCCAAATTTTCCTTGATGAACTTAAAGGTACTCTTGATGTTAAAATTTTCATTTCTTCTTAAAATATCTACTTGAAATTTAACGAGATTTCACGCGCCCGTTTTTTTTGCGGCCATTGATCTAATTCATCTAAATACAATTTTAATTAAAAAATTTGATAACTGATGAAAATGAACTAAATTATTTAGTTTGAAATTTTTTTGCGAATTTTTTAAAATTCCTTCATTTAAATATCTCGAAATATTTTTGATCCTCTATTGACTTGTTAAAGAAACTTCTAGAATTGCCCTGATTTGTAAAGTAATTAGCGCTAAGAATTCATTATATTAAGAAAATTATGAATTATTTTTATGCCAATTTGGAATTAACAAGAACCATTTGAAACTATTGATTCGGAAGGCGTGGGTTCGTATCCCACTTCAAGTCACGCATTGCTGGGTTCTGTTGAGTCCCTAAATTAGACATTTATGGTAGGCCGCGATAGACTGTTGGTCCTGAAGAAAGGAAGCTATTTATGAACGAAGTGTATTTTTAAGAAATAATTGTGAATCTCTTTATTTTTCAGCTTTTTTCAGTACATGATAAAAAGGGTATTTTTCGGTAGTGGTATTTGTGGTCTGCTCCATATAGTTTTGCCTTTGCGTTTCTCCCTTAGCATTTCTGGCTGCCGGGTGTTATTAAGTGAATTGTGGGTCATTTTTCTAAGTGATTGTGACTGATTTTTTGGTAAGTGGTGTATTTCCAAGTGGCACCGCTGCATTCCGTCCGCAGTGGCTGAGCTAACGAATAACGTCCGGCAGGCAGTATTAAGCTATGAAGCTCTAACTTTACAGGGTCAATTCAGTTAATTAATAGCAGATTGCTTTTAAGATTAACTCGGTTACAATATTGTTGAAATATAGTTTATCAGAATTCAGATTAGGATACTGTGTCTCCTTGTAAATTAATGATGCTCCTCCTGAAGTAGAGGCAGTTGTTATATAGGCCTAGAGGTGTTAACAAGTGGCCTATTAAGCAACTTCTCCTTTTTCAGAGATGAGAGAGTGACTATGTGTTCAACTATTCAAGTCACAGTAGGGTGAGATGAGTGGATGAATTATGAGGGGATTTGTAGGGTAACACCGTTAACCTCCTCACACCCAAGAAACCCAGAAATTTGCCTGACAACCCTAAAGTTCTATATTTAGGCGCAACTTGATGCGCTAAATTAACGGGAAAACTGGAAATAATATTACAGGCAAAATAATTTGATTGATTATCATTTTATAAATATTTTTTTATAATATTTATACAAAAACTCGTTGAGTTTATTCAAGGCACATAAATGTGCTGGCAAGCATTTTACCAATGATAAATTTTAAATATTTGAATCGCAGCGTCTGTCCCTAAAAATAGTAGACCAAAGAAGAATTTAATGATTAGGAAAATTGTTTTGGATCTGAAATGGTTATTGGAAAGAAAAAAGAGATTATTAAAAAAAGATGAAAAACAAGAACGAAACTTGATAAAAAATTATTTGATGAATTTCATCCTGGTGATAAAAATGAGTCGTTGGGGATCGCATTGATTAACCAGGTGGCGAACCTAATAATTATTTATGACAGAAGGGCCGGAATGACGCACTCTTCATGTGGGCGTGTTTTTTATGGAAAAGCAAAAGGGGAGTAATGAAATTTTGGTCGACTTTTTTCTCATATCTCGTTGCCTAAAATACACTCCGGGAGCTTCGCATTTTTCGAATGCAAACGGTGCGTGCATCAAAAAAAACGTGAAAAAATGCCATTAAAATGGCCAAGTTTTCTCCTTGCAATCTCACACAGCAAATTAGAAAATACGTAGAACGGAAAAAGTCTAAGCACAATCAAAATAAATAGTGTTCGAGGATAAAAAACGTTTATGCCGAAAAAATACAAAACCTATGACCTGATTTGTATACCATAACAAACTGCTTTTAATGCAGAAAATTAAAAGATTAATAAACAAAATGATAAATATTTCGTAAATTTGTATCAATTCTTTTACCAACGCAGTTTTATAGGCAAAAAGATAGGTCATTTTAAAACAATAGACAAAAATGTATACTCCAAGAAAGGTGGTAAAAAAATCCTGGAGAGATATCCAGATCAAATTGAGGCAAAAAGGGACCAGAGTTTTCCGGGATTCAGAACACCGATTGGAGAAGGGCACTTAATATAAATCACATTAAAACGGCGAAATATTAATGGACAGGTAGTGGGAGGTAGTTATTAAATTTAACATATTTCCCTATCATAAAGTAGCTTCAAGGTGGTTTGTGGTGCTAATGTTTGAAAATATGCAAACCAATTCAAAAAGTTGGGTTTATTTATCGTCACGGTTTCGATGAACACAAACCAAGTAGTTAAATTGTTGACCGGAATAAAATTTAATTGCTTTGTTTATAAGCCTTGAAATGTTTTGTTTTCATCAGGAAAATTTTTTTTATAGCTGTATACAAATTTGGATCAGCAATTTTCAGGGGTTGTGCTCCAGTTGAACGTCAAGAAAATTCGCGTTTTCCAATATTTTTCTATTATTCGGTCAAGCTCTCTTGAAAACTGATAAAAAAATAAATTCTCCAGTGTTTGTAAAATATATTTTCCCTGATCTTTTTTTAGCCGATTAAAAATACGAAAATAAATAATAAGGAAACCTCATTCATTAAAGTTCCGTGGTTTTTTCCACAATCCTAAGAGAATTTTTTTTAAACATATTGAATAGTGGCGAATGTTATAATAACATTGTTATGTAAGCCATTCGAGAGTCAAAACCAAAGCTGAAATTAAGCATATTTAAAGTCTCATAAGCGTTGTGGACTATCCAGCAAAAAAATTAAAATTAATAGAAAGTACAGAAAGATCAAACGATGAATTGCAAAAACTTCATTATAAATTATATATATTATTATAAATTATATAATTTAGTTATATTTATAATGGAGAAAATGGAATTATTAAAAAGAAAAAATATATAAAGCAATATTTTTAAAATTAATTGACTCTATAAAAATAAATAAAGTAAATTCGGAAATCATTGCATCAGTTCTGAAAAATGAAAATTTATTTCGATCGCATACATTCACGTTGAGGGACACCGCTAATTGTGGAATTTCGATATGAACTTTTTCAAGCTTGAATATTTCCAGAATAAAAAAATATAAAAGAACAAATTTCGAACTTTCCGCCTCGGAAATAATATAAAAAGTTTTAGTATTTTGTAGCAATTCTGATGGTAATATCTGAATCTCTATTGACCGCAAAATTTTTTAAAAAATACTGCCTTTTAATGGGTGACCCCGTTCGGGTCACATGTGGATCAATTAATGATCTAAAAATTAAGATAACATTATTTTTATCTAATTTATCAGAATTGTCTTAAAATAAGAGACTACACTAACACGGGAAAAATAACAATCGAATATATTATTTTGGCAAAGTGATACTGACATTTCAGCTTTAAATCAGAGCCAATTTAGATTTTTAATTTTGCTTTAAAATTCAAAAAATGAAAGAGTTATTTTCCGAAGCAAATAAAATTATAAATCGGCCGGAATATTGTACGACACATGATCATCTTTTAACTTGTAAAAAATTTTTGGAATCGGATGTTTGAGAACTGAGAAAAAAGGAGCTTTCATATCACGACTTTGGAAGACGCACACCGTAGCCAAACTTGAAGCTCTTAGAGCAAAAAGAAAGGTTTCTAATTGTTATTTTATCACCGAATAAAGTCTAGTCAGTAATTTAAGACAAATTTTTAAAAACGATGAATACCCCTCGGGTCCAGGGTGAAATGTAAAAGTAAAATGTTGGAATTGTAATTTAACCCAATTTTAAATTTTTTTAAACATTTCGCACTTGTTCACGATTTCACCCTTTCTTCGCTTTTTTAAGAGGCAGCATAGTATCAATCGCGGCTAAAAAGAACTTATTTAAAAACTTGTATTCTTTAGTGTTTTAACAAGAATTTGAGTTGAACAAATTTCACTAGAAACTTTTAGATCAAAAGAACTTCTCATTCTATTTAAAGATTTTGACGATGAAAAATTTGAGGATCTTTATTTGAAATTTCTTACTGATGGGTGAAAGGTTACCTAGATACTTCAAAAATAATTTCATTGGTGGAGAGGAATTATTTTGGTTTCGGAAAATTACAAATATGATTTGAAAAAAGGGCGACGGTTTTGATGAAAATAGCAGAAAAAATGAATGGGGAAACACCATCTGTAACAAAATATACACTTTGAATACAAGATCAGTGATATTATCTATCACTTTTGATCCAGAACTCGTTTACTTGGACGAAAGAAGCCACGCAGAATATTTTTTCGTCAAAAATTAACTCAGATTGTAATTATGCAAAAAATGTAGAAATTTATTTTGTAAAACTCAACATAAAATCTTGATGTGGGACAGGTGATTTTTTTCAAATTCCTTGAAATTCAGAAGAAAAATGTAACCCGTGTACTCAAGATAGTGGCCCATTGGCATTAAGAGGTCAATTTCTATGGTTGGTCCAAGAATTATTTTTCTGACTTTTTCCTGGCTTTGGGTTTTTGAATTACAAGCGATTTCGTTAAGAAATGGGAAGTAAAGGATCAAGGTGTCTTAAAAAAATCATTCTCAATTGAAATAAACACCAAACATAATACATAACCAACCGGTTAAAGAATATATTTCTCTAAAATCATTTTTTAAAGCTATTTCATAAAATTAGAAACCATTTTTTATGAAAATACATTGTTATTAGAAATTGGGGAGTAAAAAAAAGAATAGCAGGATTTGTTAAAACATGAAAAATCTTTTCTTGCGAAAGTAATTTTTTGCTTATTCAATTTCCAATATAGTCAAGGCGGGGATTCTTAAATTTTTGTTAAGAGGATACCAGACCGTATTCTTTTAAAAATTACAATTTAATTTTTTGGGAGCATTTTTCGGGAGTCCAGTTTTCCGGATTCCATGTTTAATTTGACTCATTAAAATGTACTTTAAAGTACGTTTGATTATTTTCAGTATGAAGCTATTAAAGCTTGTTTTAAAAATTTCGAGTAAACTTTTTTTTAGTTTAAAATCAAATATGAATGACAATTTATGGGTTTATGAAAAAGTTAAAAAACAGACACTGCAAACTGGATTTACGCTGAATAGACTGAAATATAATACGAATCGAAAGGGGCCGTAGAGAAATTAAAAAGCCAAATTGGTTCAATTTAGACCTAAACCCTCAACATTTTTATTCAGTACTTAAGTATTGCTAGTACTTTTTGAGTGGGATACAGCTTGGGTCTCTGATGCTCAGCCCAAAACAGAATGGAATAAAAATCAGAAAAAAATTTATGGAACAAAACTTGAAAAAAATAATATCTGATTTTTTTACAGGTGAATCCATACGGAGAGGCAAAACTTATTTTCCAATCATTGAATTCCATCTTTTGATTGGCGGACTTATTAAGGGGTTCTGAAATGTGAATTGCTGTAATTGCTGGGTATTTTGTAATCACTTTCCAACAGTCCTGTAACTTGTGATTAAATGAATCAAACATGAATGAAAAAAATAAATTGTTCTGTAAACAACTTTTTCATGATTTTAAATAAAACCCCGAAAAAAAAATTTTTTTTTTTTCTCATGTAGTTTAACAAATTCGTAATCGATTAACGGAAACGAAGTTTAAAAATGTGCCAAAACAATTTTTCCCAGCAGTCAAGAAACTCGCAGCAGGTAATATACCGAATTAGTTGAAACTTTCAAAATAAACGAGAAACATAATAGTCGACAAACTGTTGTTTAGAGATAATTAGTTTTACGTTCAGTGATTCGAGTAAAAATGAAAAAAAACAAAAAAAAAAGACTTTCGTAAACAGTGCAAAACTCTCTTATATATTATTAAATATTTTTTATTTTTCGAAATAAATTTTAGAACTTAATTAAAAAGAAATATTAAAAGCGAAAAAATTAAGCGAATAAAATGCTTACAAACTGTGTATGGATTTGTGTCAATTGGCATTAATTTTAATTGATCAATCAAAAGAAGCGCGCACCTCTACTCTTGATAAGTCAAGTGTTATTATCATAATAAATAATAAGAAAGTCTTATTCTTTCAATATGCAGATAAAAAATTTTAAACCTATTTCCTCCCCCGCTCAATTTTTCACGGAGAGTTATCAATTTGGCATGTTATCAATTAATAAAAGTACGAATAATATTTTTTTTTTAAGATAGTCATGATTTAGAAGAAGATCTAAATAAATTAGGGGCGAAATTAGAGCATTATAATTAGTTGCCAAACCGATTCCTTTAAGCCCCGATTTACCTGAGTTCGATATTTGTTTTGTTCAATTTATCAAATGAAGAAGTTGACTTGTGCTAAGCAATTAACATTCAGAACCCCTTAAAGGGGTGGCATAAGTCCAGCAGATTGGTACATTTTTATTTAGTCGCAATCTTTGAAAGAAAAAAAATGGGAATTTATTTCTATTTTTTATTCTTCAATAAAAGTGTTCATTCTTAACAAACGTTTACCATTTCATTTCTTACATAATTAAACTATAGTTAAAAACAAAAAAACACCTTGCAACCTGTGGCATCACATTAAGAGGGTTGTGGGTGTAAGAATGTTGAAATTGCTGGGGAAAAAGCCCTCTTCCTCCAGCTGGAATGGAGGTCGATAACGGGCAAAGTAAGAATAAAGAAATAAAATAACGGGGAGACTAAAACCTTTTCTGTCACTGCAAGTAAATTTTTTTTAAAGTCTGGTGAAGGATGGCAGCACCGGATGCGGCAATCAGAAAAACTGGTAAAAATATGTTTCTCAATTCACAACAAAAATTGTAAAAATCTCGACAATTTTGCTTTAAATTGAATAAAACAGAAAATGTATGAAACCCTACGAAATATTGTCATACTACAATAACCTAGTAAAATTTTTAGAATTTTTTATGCATATTCGAGTCGTTGCATATTTTTAAAAAATCAAGAAGATTTGAAATAAGAAATTTTTTAAAGAAACACAATGGGTTGCCGGTTTTATTGACCCATCTGTAGGAGAATTTTTGTGGTCATTAACAGACGGAGGAAATTTTTAAAGTTTCGAAATTACAAAAAAAATGTTTAAGGGGGTGGGTGTCGTAATACTGGTACCTTCAATCCAGCCCTCAAAATAATTCTAGGGCAGTTGGTGAAAAATTTTAGGATACTCCTTTGGATTTTAATATACTTAATTGTCTAACGATCACAACATCTCAGAGTTGACATTAGTTAATCACACCACCAGGTGGTCTATTCTAGAACACTAAACGTTTTTTTTTAAATAATCTTTTTTAGACCCACATACAAGCGGTCTCAAAATTTTCACAAAGTAGAGGATAAATGAGAACAAAAATGTGGTCGGAAGGGATTTTCAAATTTGACAATTTTTTCTTCTATAATTCTCACTTGAAACGAGCCGTTTTTTCCAGTTTTTTCGACTTCCAAACTCTATCTTTTTTAGAACGAATGTTTAGAGAATGAAGGCGCGTTTTTTTTTTTCGGACTCCGAGCTAGTTTAACTATAAATGCGTCAATGTGATTAGAAGGAATTTTTGAATTAATAATTCTAGAATTCTTGAAAATTACTTTGGAGTAAACCGGAAAATAAAAGTTCGAAAAAAAATTCGGAACAAAAGTACGCAACCAAAGTTGAAGCTGAGAGTTCACTGATCAAACAAATCTGCTATGGCTAATAGAAATTTGAACGCAATCAGCGTAAAAATTCGATTAATTAGGTTTAACATTTTTGCTTAAAGAAATATTTGAAATTTCTAGAAATTCGATTTAAGACATTTTTCGATAATTTTAATGTCATGCATCGTTTTAGGCAAGTCATATTCACCAATAAACAATGTTTCATATCAAATACCGTTTTATCGGGTTATGGCTAAAAATATTCGAATATTGAAATAACCAGAATTTGTTCTAAGGATTGTTTTTGAAAAAAATGATTGCCATCATGAGATTTCTTGGGTTCCGCTTTAGTCATACTCGATGCTAATGAATCATAAATTAATTTATAAAGGCCTCAAAAAATTAACGACAACCAACTCCTTAAGGGAATTGTGAGGGTGTAAATAATAACATGAGTGAAAGAAAATAGTTAAACATTTTCTAAGAATCCTTTTAACAGATAAATGATTTGTCAAAAAATAAATGAAATTAAATATTTTGATTGGTTGAAAGGGCGACGGTCTGGGAATCGGGCGAGAGGATAACACCACGCCTCGACACACAATGACTCCTGCAGACATACTCGACGCAAACACAGAAAATTATATCTGAGAACTTATTCACGTATAAAAACGCAACAGAAGAATAATTTTTCAACCAGTTTCTATTAAAGTATGGGCAACAATTTCATACGTTTCAAAATTATTCCTGTTTTATTCAATTTAAAAAAAATTGACCGAAGCATAAACAAGATTGAAAGAAAATTTCCTGAAATTTCAATTTTTACCGCCTAAAAACCCGAAGGAATTTTTTTTTTCAATTTTTATTTCTGGTATTGTATTTGAAGACGTCGTACTTCTCCGAAACATCTTTTGTTTTATCAATTAAAAGCAAAATGTGACCGAGAATTAAACAATTTTGTGTGAATTGAGAACAATTTTAACCAGTTTTTCGATGCCGCACCCGGTGACTATCCTTCCACCAACCAGAAATTAGAAATTTTACTTGCAGTGACAAGAAAGGTTTTTAGTCTCTCCGAATTGTGTTCTTCAAATCAGTCTTAATCTGCCTGTTATCGACCTTCCAGTCCAGCTGGAGGAGGGGCCTAATTTTCCCCAGCAATTCCATACCATTCTACACCCACAACCCCCTTGAAGGAATGGAAATAAAATTGAGAAAATTTAGTTATATCAATTTAAACCTCTTTTGAGGACGACTAGTGTTACAAATTTCAAAAATACACTTTGTGGTCCACATTTATAATTTGCTTTAATTAAAGAATTTTTTTTGATAAAAAAAATGATTTGGTTCATGCAAAAAAACAGATTGTTTACACAAAAATAATCGATTTTTTTTTGAAACTGAATTTTTGGCTAAATTACGGACTTATTTATTGATAAAACACGCGTTCCAGGTTATTTTTTGGGAATTTTTATAATGACCACTCAGTGGTCGGCCCACTGGACGCGGACTGGTCGATTTTAACTCTGATCAGCTTTCAATTTGATGACTTTTAACTTTTTTCTCCGTAACGAAGTCTGTTCTCCTATATTCTTACAAAGTGAATATGCGTATATATTTTTAAGATAGAACGGCCATTTGTTTTATTTTGTCGCTGTGTTTTTTCTCATATTTTTATCCAGACTCAAGGAAAATTTTATACAGGGCCATGTCGGTCAACTATTTTCGGAATCAAAAAACAGAAAACGGGAACCAACTTTTTCGAATTAAAGATTCAAATTTTTGGAAAAGAAGTAACAATCGGCAAATAGACAGATCCACTTTCAAGAAAAAATCGCAAACAAAAACACCTCGACATTTTTAGGCTGATATCCTTTTATCACGCTTTTTGTTAGAATGCGTAGCCACAACGTTAAAAATCACACTACGAGCACGTTTTAAAAGGAGTGTAGTGGCTACGCATTCTAACCAAAAAGGTTGATAAAGGGATATTCCACATATTGCTTCTGGTTACTAATTCAACTTGCCTGAAAAAATAATTGAGAAATCGTTTAAAAAAATTAGTAAGTGTCTGTAGGATCAAAGTTTTTTTGCTAAAAAAATTATGAGCAAAATTGATCAGCAATTTAGAAGAAATTTTCTGGGAAATATCAACTACAGAACTACATTATTATTCATGCAGCTTTTCGAATTTTTCAAAAATACAAAAGCCACTAAAATGGCACTGTGCCTATGAAGGTTAAGTGCAAAAATATTTTGTTTTTGCTGTTCTATAATTTATTTTCCTAAATTGAATATAAGTTTAAATTAATGTAATAAATTATTAACGATATATTTCCGGTTAAATTTGTTTATAATTTACGCTAAATCTGCAGCCCATTCTGTCCCAATAAATCGCATTAGACCAATGCAATGTGGTTTTCTTGTTTATCTGTAAATCAAGTTCTCTTGCTCAAAAACAACTTGTAAAGAATAAACAACACTGTCTGAAATGTATATAAAATTTGTGTGAAAAATCGAAGTACAGTGAGGCCAGTGTTCTTAAACGGGATGAGTTTTCAAATCCCGATCCCGCCCGTTCCAGAGTCATATATTTTTGGGAATATGCCGCGATCCCCGCTCGGATCGCCGATCCCCTTTTAGAACAGCTGCAAGTGAGGTCTTTCCAACGGGGACTCCTTGATCGAAAAATAAACTTTGGGCTGGCTTTCCTTAAAATGTTGACACCAGTGTAGGAAGAATTAAATATCACTAGTGTAAGTCGAAGTGAAGTCGATCCGATCAAAGTATTTGTCGATTTAGATCGGACAAAAAATTAGTTTTTTTAGTAAGGGAAGTTCTTCTTTGACGCCATGGTGTTTTTACGGGTTTAAAATAGAAATAAACCCATTAACCTCTGGGATGGCTTATATTTTTGGACAATTTCAAGGCAGAAAAAAGTTGTAGCAATTCCGAAGACTATTTGAAAGTTTTATGAAATTTTTTTTCGGATATCGCAGAAGTAAGATAAAAAATATTTAAATTTATAGGTTTTCAAATCAGCCTCAAAATTTCCATTTTTGAAGAGAATTTATGTAAAGGTTTAAAAAAGTTTTTCAAATCTTATAAAAATTTTTAAAAGAAATTTCCAGAAAATAGTCAAATATGTAAGAAAAGTTCATCCGAGTTATCATCCTAAGACCGTGTTATTATAGATTAGATTGAATTGATGTCAAACTGTTTTTTTCGCTCACAGCAACAAAGCTTTTTGCCATTGCGGCTATTTTAGCCGCCCAGGCAAACTGACCATCGGTTTCTAAACGTCCTAAGTACGTTGAAAAAAACGAACAAAAAGGCCATTTTATTTAAAAAACAGAGTATCTAACGTTTTCGATTTAATTTTAATCATTTCAAAAGATGTGAATTTTTTAACAAGTTAAGTTTGAGCACGAACACAGCGATATACTAGAAATTTTATTTGCAAAAGTTCTCAATGAATGAAAGAAATTTTTTTTTTACAATAAGCAGAAAAAGCCATTTTTTTTTGCAATATTAGACAGGTTCCGAAATTCTAGGGGTCGGCTCCCGTAATGGCATTTTTCTAGAGTTTTGAATTTCTTGCATGAAAATTTCATACAATTTTTCATGAAATTAATTTTTGAATTTTCTGAAGTTTCATGAAGTGCACCCTAATTCCGCGGAAACTATTTGCCTGAATTGAAGCTCTTTAGCGCCTTGTCTTATAATCATTCTGACAGTAAAGACCAACAGTATGGTCCATAACTGTATGTTTATCCAACTGTCACATTAGGACTAAGTTGTGCGGCACAATTGTTTGAGTGCAAATGAAATTTGTGAATAAGAAAAATTAAAATAAAAAAAAACATCCACAGTGAGATATCTTAATAAAAGCGAATGCTACGGGCTCGTAAAATAGAATTGGGTTTAATTTGGAGTGGCAAAATATACTTTGGAAGATAGAACAAACGACTCAAAGAACCTCAAAATACAAACGATTTAAGTAACAATCAATGTCGTAGCTACTGTAATGTTAAATAACTTTACCACGATATAAAAAAATATCTCATACACGTATTTGAAAAAATGAAAAGACGTTCTACGAGTGGAAACTTATGCTACTTGATACTATAGACGCCGATTAACGAGATTTCGCTGGTTCGTTTACTAATTTTTTAGCCAACATTTTTATATAATTCGGCTTTTTTCAAAACAACCGCCATCCGATTTTACATTCTTAAGATAGCTCACTGAGCAGCAAATATCTTGTGAATAATAAATAAAAATGGTCCGAATCCGACATTGTTTCCCTTTGTTTGATGAACAACTGATAGTTAAACAATATTCAGTAAACTTCAGAAAAACATTAACCAATAAATTAGATCCGATACCAATTTTTTTATTTTATTATTCTCCAAAGGAATATTTGTTTACATTGTTGAGCTATCTAAGAATGTAATTTCGATAAGTTGTTTTCAAAAGTCGGAATTATATAAAAATTTTGGCATAAAAATCGAGTGAAAAAATCGACCAGGAGTCTCGTTATCGATAACTGTGCATCGGTTGTAGCTGTTTTGATTCATACGTAGGTTTAAGTTAATTCACACATAAAAACTAAACTTTTTTCTTAACCGCTCAAATCAACCTTCCCTCGATTAAGTATCTAATAAAAATATCCCGAGGAAAAATTTAGTTGTCGGGGGAATAACCCATGAAGCATTTTTAATCGGGCTTTCTTTAAAACAATTTATGTTTGCCCGGCATTAGTATACCCTGGGCAATTTAATTGGGCCAATTGTTCTAAGAAATACTTTCAAATCGCTCTATTGGTGCGTTTTCCCAACGGAACTCCATCTCAAAAACGTTTACTATCTCTATAGCACGTGTTCGAAATCTCACTGAATGTTGTCATAAGTGATTGCTTGAAGTGATTACACACCGAATCAAATTTAAGCGGTCCATATTCNTTAAGTGATGGAATCGTCTGGAATTATACAGATACATAAAAATGTCATACATCTATGAGGAGTCTGTATATTTAAAGACGGTTTTCTCAAAGTGATTAGCAGTCCTTCCAAAGTTTTTGGAAGGTTTTTAAAGTTGAGATTTTTTTCGATTATTGAAAAATGATCTTCGAAAAACGATCGTTGGATAGACTTGGGTGCGTTGTCTGGTACAACACTATATTTATTTTCAAATTTTTCAATATATTTAGGACAAGTTTTTATATGAAGGTGTGAAACACCGCTTTTCTTACGACGGACATAACTTCACAAGGACACAAGTAATCATAAATGAGATCGTTGTTTAGGTAGTATGATTTTTTTGGCTTTAGTCTCGGTGAAATGATGCTAGATAAGCTAGATAACTGTTGAAATGACCACATTCAATTTATAATATGGGGTGTATTGGCTTAGTTTTTTCTTTAATTTTACTAGCAATGACTGAGCATCTGAAACTAGTGAACGGTATACTGACTGTAAAATTTGTGAATTCTGTTTTTTTTCAGTTCTTCAGTTCGCCTAGCTTTAGATCCTGAAGGGGCAAATTTTTTTTCTTTTGAGATCCGAAATTTTTTCATTTATCAACTTGAGGGTGATGGATTTAAAAAAAATATTTGTTGTCACATTAATGGTCGATCTAATGCTTTTGGAGTAGACCTGGTATTAATACATCTGTGAAGTTCACCTACAAGTGTAGAAATTTTATTACTTTTTGATGAAACTGCGTTTTTAAAATTTAATAAATTTTCGGACGATTGTGGCTTATGGTACATTTCAAGGTGAAGGTCACCATTAGAATTAATTATTTTTGTATCCAGATAGATTAATTCATTATTTTCGATGGAATTTATAATGAATTTTAAATTTGGGTTAAATTTGTTTAATTTTTTGAGCAAAATATTTTTTTGGTTTTCCGCAAAATACAGATCATGTCATCGACATATCTAAAATACGTTTTAAGATAACCATTTTCAATTTCCGGTTCATTTCCGGTTCATTTCAGACTCAAACATATCGCAAAATATGTTTGCAAGACTTGGGGTTAGTTTGCTACTCATCGAACAATCTTGAACTTGGCGATAAAAACCATTTGAGGTTTCAAATGAGTTGTAATCCGTACAAACTGCATTAAAAAATTGTTTTTATAAAAATTTTGATGGTGGCGTTGTTTTCTTTGTAATTTTTTCTATTATTTTATTTATAACTAGATGGAGATCTACAAAAGTGTATAAAGATACACAGTCGAAACTGACGACTCCAAATTCGTTGTGGTCAAATTTGGGAATTTTCAAAAAAATTTTCTTTAAATTGCTTGGTGGATTCTAAAGAATATTTACATTTTTTCACTATAGGAGAAATCAGTTTATTCAAAAATTCTTCTCCGCCTACGGTTATGCTATTTATACTGGACACTATAGGCCTAAGCAGAATTCCCGATTTATGATTTTTTTGGTATACCGTACCCTCTTTTCAAAGATTCTCTAGAATTAATCCTATAGCCATCTTTATCGCTAAGATGATTTTTAAGCTTGTTAGCCATGATTATATAATTAGACAAATCAACGTTGATTGGATTTGATTTTAGTTTTTTGAATTTATTTCGTTCGAAAATGTCATTCAATTTTTTTAAATAATCGGCATTGGGCATCACATTCAAATTTTTAGATTTATCAGATTCGGTTATAATAATATGAGGGTTCGCGTCAAGAATTTTTTTCAGTTTTTGAGCATCGTTGTTTGTTGTGCAATTTTAAAGCTGTTCAAAAGCTAAGCAAAATTCTGATTTGACATTGTCTATCCGAATAATGTCAAGTTTTTTTTAACTCGGCATGAGATTTCCAGCTACACCATATTTCCTCAAATTTAGCTAGAATCATGTTTTTATGCGAAAACCCCTATAAGGGCATATAGGCCTGCTTCTAATAATTTTGTTATTTCGTCAGGTAAATCTATATCAGTGGTGTTGAAAATGGTAATTTTAGGTACTTCATATAATTTTGATTTAGATCTTATTATTTAAGGCGTTAAGTTTGTTGCAGCGTGTTTGATCATTAAAAAGTTCGGAGCTCAAAATTAACGACTTCATTATAGAAATGTTTTTTTTGGCAAAAAAGAGGATTTTTTCGTGTAATTCATGAAATAAATTATCAGTTAAAATTGTTTGTAAATTAAGATTTTTATTCTGTTTTTCAAACTCGTTCTCAAAATTTTTTTTACGATGATTATAAATTTGTGGCTTTTTCAAATTGAGCTTCTTTATTGTAGAATTTGAGATAATAGCGAAATTGAGCAAAATATTGTGTCCTGAGCATTTTGTCAAGAAACTGATGTGTTCGCTGGTTTTGTGCAATTTTCGAATTTTTTTCCAAGTCTCGGTATTGCGTCTCTGTCATGATTGTACTATATTCAGTGGTTTTGAGACATAAAATTATTATATTTTTTTTATCATAGATAGCTTTTATTTGGCGTTTCGGCTAAGCAGCCATTTTCAGTTGTGAGAAAAATGGATCTACAGAAAACGAAAGTTGATTTTTTTGGCGCGAACTCATATTTCATTATTTTGCAAAATTACATTTTGAGGCTCGATTACTTAGTTTCGCGACTAATGCACCTTTCACAAAATTCAAAATGTAATTTCGCAAAATAATNATTATTTTGCGAAATTACATTTTGAATTTTGTGAAAGGTGCATTAGTCGCGAAACTAAGTAATTGAGCCTCAGAAGAACTACTTAGTTATAGCTCGATTAGGTAATGGAATCACTTTGAGAAAACCGTCTTTTAATATACAGACTCCTTATAGATGTATGACATTCTTATGTATCTGTATAATTCCAGACGATTCCATTACTTAATCGAGCTATAACTAGTTCTTCTGAGGCTCGATTACTTAGTTTCGCGACTAATGCACATTTCACAAAATTCAAAATGTAATTTCGCAAAATAATGTAATATGAGTTCGCGCCAAAAAAATCAACTTTCGATTTCTGTACATCCATTTCTCTCACAACTGAAAATGGCTGCTTAGCCGAAACGTCAAATAAAAGCTATCTATGATAGAAAAAATATAATGATTTTATGTCTCAAAACCACTGAATATAAATTCATATCATCCTCGATTTTTTAAAGTTGATTTTCACGGTCGTTCCGAAGGTATCATCTATGAAAGGTTTTTACCAACATTTCGAGACAAAAATCGCTTTAGGCAAATAGACATCGAGTTTCCATTAAATCTAATGGGTATGTTTAGACTCTGGTCTCAGCCGAGTTAATCGTTAATTTAATTTTCTAGGCTTATTTCGAATAAATTATTCGACTCTTACCTGAAGTGAACCATAAAATATGAATTTGAAAATCTTGACAAGAAGTTTAATTTGATCTACTTTTTTATTTCAGTGTGACAGAATTTTATAGCAAAAAGTATTAAAAAACTACTCGAATTGGGCCATAAACTGTAATATTTCTTTGGTTTTGATTAACTATCACTTTTCAGTCGAGCGATCTAAAACTGTTGGAGAACAAATTGAACCAGTGGAAAGGCCACGATCACCCTGACTTACGAGAAGCAATCACCAAGGAAGCTAAACGAGTTTAATTGTCTTCTTAATTTTTGAAACTTTTTTCAGAAAATTTAAAATCATTAAAATTTTCGAATCTCGTAATTTTCCCAAAAAAAATAAACAAAATTATGTTTAAAAAACCATGTTAACTTTTTCCCGAAAAACAAAGCAAAATATGTGAAATAAACATGTCACTTTTTCAAGAAACGTAAACAACCATTTGAATTTCAAAAAACAAAATAATTCATATAATTAAAAAAAACGTAAACTAAGAGATCAAATACATCGGAACTAGTACAAACGGTATATTTAATACAGTCGTTTTAAAATTTGAGCCATAAAATAAATTTTCAAGCGGTATTTTTTCGATTTCCAGTTTTTTATCGAAAATTATCGGTTCCTCAAAAACAGCTTTAAAACTTTTTTTATAGGATTGTGTTGGAAAATCAAGGCGTTCGTAAAAAATGTCGAGAATGAAATTCGACTACGTCTGGGGGATATATTACGCAAGTTTGTATTTTTCAATACAAATTTCAAATTGAAGGAAAACATGGGCATGAGATCAGAATTTTCCAAGGAAAATATCATCATGTTTTCAGAAATTTAATAAAAAGTAGTCTTTCCCTTATTCACACTTTTGTAAATATCTCGGCCCTGATTAAGAAACGTAGTGTGTTTTTAAGTAGGAGGGCCGGAATATTTACAAAAGTGTGAATAGGGGATATGAATCAAATAGTTTGAAATGAATAGAATTCGGGTGTGTCCTAATTGGTTCAAATGGCTAGAATTCAGAGCTTTGAAACCTGCTCATTGGCTCAGACAAGGGTCCTCTATTTTTGGCGTTTCAAATTATTTGAATCATCTAGACTATAAGATATGATACACCTTTAAAACTATTTTGGAATAAAGTGTTTTCATCTACAATGTAGAGCAATTTTTGAATTCTCTTAATTGAAATGAAACCATGATCCCCTCGATCTACGAGAAACCATCACCAAAGAGGCTAAATGAGTTTAATTGCCATCATAATCTCACATCCTTAATTATTGGAAAGAAAAGTGCCCTCCATTTTGAGAGTCATGCATGAGAGGGAAAATATTTTAATAAAACATTTTTTTAGAATTTATTTTTCGATTTCGAATTTTGTCGAGGGGTTTTTTTGGGACAGAGTAAATTTATACTTTTTTCGGGTTTATGATTATATCTCAAATTGTCTATGTTGTATTTTTTGTGGATGCAATTGAAATTTAAATTTTTTTTGATTTCCATTAATTTTAAATAATTCCCAATTGCTTGTTATTTTTCAGAATAAAATATCAATGAAACTACTTTTAAAAACTTTTTTAAAATAAATAAAAACAATTAAATTTTTTTTCTGCACAAATTTTCAACAACATATATATATTAAAAGGAGCTTATGAGGTGAATTTAAAGAAATAATGTGATAACAGCAAAATATTTTTTTTAGGGAATTTGTATTTTGATATTTACCCTCAAAACCGTATTTTTTTGGACATTGTTTTTTCTATAAATGTAACTAATACAGTTGGAATGCTTGGTGAAAAAAGATGGAACAAATATAATAACCTGCTCAGAGAATTTGAACGAAAAAAATAAATTTCAAAATTCAAAAAAATTCCGAAATGGTTCTTTGTGAAATTTTCCGTAAAAATGTCGGTAGCAGAAAATTTGGAAGATAATCAAAGATGGCTTGATACTATCCTAAGTAAGTTTTTTTCAATTTTTTTGTGCGCGGTCAGTTTATTGCACTTCTTAGAGTTATAGAATGAATATTTCAAACAAATCGAAAATTAAAATTTCCCGCTCGTTTGGCTCATAATTTTTTGATATAAATTACTTTGGACCTACAGTTTCATGTGTTAAAATCTGATGATAAACGGTTTTGAAGCGCACTTTTTTGTTGTTGCGAAACATATCCTTTATAATCAAAATATCTAATATAAATGATAAATGAAAAAATCTGCCGTGATCGTTTTATTCTCTAAAATATTGCCATAAATTTTCAGACTTTTGTCTAGAAAAAAACATGCATGACACATTTTGGAAATTCTCCCAGTTAGTCAATTTTTAATCATAAAGTCACTTTCCGTTAACCTGAAGCTTTGCAAATCAATTTGAATATGAATTGTAGGCCCTGAGCTCAACTAAGCAGTATTTTAAATTATGAACAAGATTTAAATTTATATAAATTCTTTAATTAAATCTCATTTTCGGATTTTAAATTCTTTAAAAAATTTTCTAGCTGATATTTGTTGCTTAAAATTTTTTCAAAATATTTCAAAAAAAAATTTTTTCGGTAAAGTTTGTTTTATTAATTTTATCACTGAACTCTACTTCCCTCTAAGGCATAATATAATAATTATTTTTTCCCCAAAGAAAAGTTATTAAAAAGCTTAATTAACCCTTGGAGGCACATAGCTTTATGAAAGGCTCATTCGGAATGAGTCATTCCTTCCTGAAATGAACCAAAAATGATGAAAAATAATCGCAGACACTTTTCTTTCGAATGCATTAAAAAAATCGGCAATCCAAATGAGAAAATAAAACTTCAATGATTTTAAAGTTTTATCTTCAAATGTTATGAAAAGTTGATTGATAGGCAGGTTTCGGCATAAAAATTACAAAGGGTTTTAAGAAAAGTATTTTGAGTTAAAATGACCCTCTAGAGATATTCGGTCTAAAAATTTTTCAAGTGAAATTTAAAAAATCTTATTTCGATTTTGGAATGAAAAAATAAAATGTTCAAAAACTCCCAGAGTAACTTCATGGTCACGCGTGACCATTTTCCGTTTTTTCTGTATTATTTAACTTAAAGTCAAGAACATTTTTATTTTAGAAAACTGTGGGAGTTAATAACTATATTTATTCAAATATTCTTATAATCATCAAATATTTTCGTTCAATCGAAAAACCACCAATATTTTCCTAGAAATCGTAATTTTTATTGATATTTTGAACTTTGTTTGAAATAAATAACATGCAATTTCTAGAATTTGAATTTTTCAGTTTAACAATTGAATCATTCAACCTTATCATGAAAAAAAATGAAGGTTGATCTTATATCCCTTTATCACTTTTTGGTTAGAATGCGAAGCCACTACTCCTTTTAACGTGTGATTTAAACGTTGTGGCTACGCATTCTAACCAAAAAGTGATAAAGGGATATATCTGATATAAGTTATATGACTTTTTGTAAACACCGCTCAAAGTCAAGGCTTTTAAAAGGCTCGAGTGCCTCCAGGAAACGTTTTTTCCAGGCGTCCAGAGGTTAATCATGTCGACCAAAATTAATTCTACTTTTTCAGTTTTCTATTGACTTCAGAAAATAAGAAAATCGGTCAAAAAATTACATTTTTCTGGACAGAAAATCCATTTTGATTTATAATTAATTTATTTACAGGTCTGTGAGTGTGGATTTCTGTAAGTGTGGAGTCGTGAGCAGATAATTTTATAATACACGCCGTAATAGCAACACGAAAGAAACGACATCTAGGGCCCTATTTTCACATATAATCTACTATACTTATTTTATGGGATATTTCAGAAAAAAATATTTTACGGAAATAAGCGTAGATAAGGAGAATTAAGATGAGAATTAACTCGTTTGCTCAGCCAGACTGACGGCATCATTGAATATGGCGGAATCTGCACAAACTAAAAAGGTAAATCACTTATTAGAAACTGGTTGAAATGTTTGAAAAAAAGAAATATTATTGGAAAAATGGCGAGTATTTTTGAAAAAAAAAATTTGAACATAAATTATAAAATATGAAAATATTTTAAACGCGCTAGAACTTAAAAAATTGATATAATACAAAAAGAATTACTACATTTTTGAAAAAAATTTTATGAAAACTTTTCAAATTATTGAAAAAAATTATAAATTTTAAACCAAAAATATTGAATCAGCATTATAAAATATGAAAAAAAATGAAATCGAGAAATTTGAAATAAAAATTAGAAATGTATAGTTTTTTGTGAAAATAAATTTGAAAACATTGCAAAAAACATTGCATAAATTGACAATAAGTTTTTATAGAGGAATATAAAATATAGGAATGAAAAGCATTCTTGAAGAAAATAATCAAAATTTATCAAAAATAGGATAAAGTATAAAAAAATCTCAAGCTAGAAATTGAAAATTTTTGAAATATTAATGAAATTTATGAAAACACTGAAAATGGATATTTTTTTTGTAAAAATGAATTTGAAAAAAAGGATAAAAAATCCAAAAAATTGAAAAAAAACAAGAAGTTCTATTCATTTTTTTCAAAATTTTCAATTTCTCGCTCGAGATTTTTTTTATAATTTATTGCTGATTATTCAAGAATTCATGGTTAAGTTCATAAAAACTGTTCACGGTTAAGTTCATAAAAAATTGTTCTGATTTTTATATTTCATCATCTTTTGAAATATTTATCGATAATTTTTTTTTATATAAAGTCCCTGACTCCTAAAGCGCATTTTCATTTTTTAAAATATGTCGCTTTAATGGGTCATAGTCTATGACTCATAGAGAATTGAAGGCGATTTAAGGGGTCGGTGCATTTGTTCTTGTAAAACACGACTCTTATATGACTATTATTTTAAGTTTTCTAATCAGACCACGATTTGCTTCAAGATTCGACGGAGTGAATTAATTTTCAGTGATTGCTTCAAGGCTTAATGCTCAGTTAAAAATTGCAATAAAATATGTTTTGTTTCAAATATTAAGCTCAAAATAATGTAAAAACTATTTTATTTGTGGGAAGAATGGCAAAAATATCAGTTGATTAATACACCAAGTACTCAGACGTCTTGAGTCAAGACTCTTGACACCTACATGTATGATTAGACAAAATTTGTCAGGACGTGAATGTATTTTGTTATGTTTCCATTATAGAAAGCATCACAGAAAAACTCATTTTAACAAATGAATATGGTGGCAAATTCACTTCTTGCTTAAGGGGATTGTGGGTGCAGTAGTTATTTTCGACCACGGTCGCAAATTCGGTATTTTTTCAATTGCACCTGACCATTCAGCACCTCGG
>SCLH01000915.1:389632-424325 GCA_004367855.1 Oikopleura vanhoeffeni
CGTTTTAGTTGTTAAATTAAAGCGAACGTAATTTTTTTAGTTCATTTTGAAAAAAATTACTTAGAAAAAACCAAAAAAAACGCAAAAATTTCGAAATTTTTTTATGATGATTTGGTCGGTAGTACACTTTGTTTATCACCCCAGGTCATTTTGAACCATTTGTAATGCCCCTAAGGTCTTATACAACCAGCGACCAGTACCTCCTTAAGGAGGTGGTGTTAGTGATTTTGGGGATTTCAGAGGCTTCGTACGGTTAGACAAATGCAGACTGGACATTTTTAAAACATACATTAGGTGCTAGAAAGACATACGGTGCTAGAGATCAAAACAAAATTTTGGTGAACAATTTTAAATTTTTTCTAAAATTCGCTGTGGTCAAAATCAGACCATAGTTGCAAATATCGGTTCAAGCAAATCATATCCAAGAAATTTTTTGATGGCATTTAAGTTTTCTAATTATCATTTTTATTTGCAAAGTTGTCATTTTCGCGCACTTTTTTGTTGATTTACAGCCAATCAGGCCGAAATTTGAAAAAATACAACCAAGGTGATATGTAAGACACATTGAGCTTCTTATATTCCAAAAATAACGTTTCTGGCATTTCCAGAAAAAGCTTTATACGATATAAATAAAGCTTAATATTATATAACTCAAATATTACTTAAAGTTATACCAAAACGTCGAAAAACACCATTTTTCGGCATATTTGAACTGATTGCGGGCCCCTGAGACAAAAATCGAAAAAAATAGAACCAAGTCACTAAAAATCAGACACTTTCCGGGATTTTCACATAATCTTAATTTCTTCCGATGAAAACCCTTGTTTAATTGAAAAAAGCTGAGAGACTCGTGTTTAACCGCGGTAACCAAGTGGTTAGTGTGAGTGGTACTAAAGTGTCAAATGGAATCGCGAGATCAAAGATAGATCTTCCTAATGTATTTTTCAAAAATGTCCAGTCTGTATTTGTCTAACCGTACAAAGCCTCTGAAATCCCAAAAATCACTCACACCACCCCTGTCAAAATACTGTTTTTTGGTTAAACTGAAGCCAAATCAAAGTTTTTTTTGAATCTTTAAGAAATTACGTTCTGTTCGGTTAATTTTAGTTATAAATAATTGTTGTACTGTTAAAAACCAGGGGGGAAATACATTTTGATAAAATAATTCTGTCACTTTTGTAAGCACATTTTTGATTGGACGAGCCATCGGTCACTCTGATTTTATAAGGATGCAAGCTTTGGTCCAACGATTTGTACTTTTGCGACAATTGGCCATTGAAAAACTCTTAACACTAGTTAACATAGGGTCAAAATAATGTTTTTTGGTGATTCTGAAGCCAAATCCAAGAATTTTTCCCAAAACTCTGCTCACGTTCTGTCCGGTTAATATAAGTCATGAATCATTGTTTAAATATATTAGAGAGAGGTCATATTTGGTCTAACGATTTGTACTATTGCGGCAATTGGCCATCGAAAAACCCTTTAAATGCGACGACCACCCCTTTAAGGGGGTTCTATAGGCAGCCTATATCTTTTGTAATGTGAATCGAATTGACTAGATTTTAACTACAATTTTTGATCTCCGCGTATCCTGTTTAATTATATAAAGAGATGAAAATTTCAAAAAATTTAATATTTTGGATGTTTTTTTATAAAATTCTAAATAAGCTTATTTTGAGTATATATAGGTTCTATAGGCAAGTCGTATCTTTCTAACTTAACGAGCTGGAGGTCTGATTTTACGATTTTTGAACTCAACGTGGCTTTTTTGATCATAAAAACTAAATAAATCGGGAAAAAAATGGCAAAATTTTAAAAAAAAAATATTAAAATTTTTTCTGAGTGTCGAAAATAAAAATTTTTTCTGCTTTCGCGCTCGAACGGTTAAATATTTCGCCATAGTTTATAATACCGTTTCCAGTAACATTTAACTTACAAATCGTTTGGTACACTTGAAAATGTCATACGATGACATTAATGTCAAAAAATAAATTTTCAAATCGTACTCCTGGGAGTTAAAAAATTAAATCGTTACATAAGACAAAATAATTTTGTTGACAATTATCACAAAAAGCTTTAGTGCACGGGAAAATCGTTTCCTATGTAGCATTCAAAAAAAATCTGACTTTCCGTGGCCGAAATCGCAAAAATCAGTCCTTTTCGCCAGCTTTGATACCTTTTAAGTGAGAAAATTGAAAAAAATCGAAAACAATTTTTTCCGCCTCTGAATTTCGCAGATAATGTCTAAGTTTGAAACATTTCCTAAATAGGACGAAAAAAAATACGGATTTTTCAAGAATTTTTGCTCCTGGTTAACCTCATTTACCGGTTGGTTCAACATGCTATCTTGAAAATATAATGAAAAAGGTCTTCCAGGGATTACGAACTAACTTAACCCCGTCACACACAGAGCCATTTTGAAAAACACCTGTAAATTAGAGACCAAAAATCGCAGGTTACTTCTGACTAAGTCACTTTCTAGGAAATTTTTTTTTGAATCTGCTTCATTTTCAATTTTAGATCTGACTTTTTTGAGTAACTTTTTATTTCTTCAGAATAAATTTCGATGAACTGCGTAGGTTGGGTTTTATTTTCGGAAAACAGCTGTAGATGGAAGACCGAAAATTGAAGGTTATTTCTGAGAAAGTCACGATTTAAAAAATGTTATTCTGAATCTCCTCCATCATTAATTTTTGTTAGGACGTCTCTCATTTTCTCAGAAATGAATTGCGTAGGTTAAAGGTCACTTTGTTAATGTCACTATTCTACGGGGTTAATAAAGTCAAAATGTAAATTAAAGANTATAAAAAGTTAGGTGTATCCTTAATCTCACGGACTAAAAAACAGCGAAGTTGCAAGCACTTTTACTTTTCCCGTAATAAACGCTACGGTAGCGTCCCCGAATGGCGTTTTATGTGTGAGAGGGTTAACAGAATGTTTTAGTCACTTCCTATGTCTATGCCGAGAGAAATAAGCAATACAAAAAGTTCATTTTGCCTATAGAACTCCCTTAAATGTCCTGATATGTCATGAAACCTTATTTTCGACAATTTTTTTAATGATGCCAAGTGTGAGCAAAAAGTTGCTCAGCAAGTGGTGTTTAAATTTATTACCTGCTTAATTTATAAGAGTGCTTTCAGGAATATTTATATTATAGATTTAAAAATTCATGAGTGAAACTATGAATTTTTAATACCTAAGATTGCATATTTTGGCCTCAAAAAAGATCTTAATCGAATAAAAAAATTAAAAAACTGAAAATTTCTGCAGAAAAAAGTATCAGTCTGCAAAGAGCTTAACAGAGAAAACTTAAAAATTCATAATATGCCGATTGCAGAATTTTGGCATGAAAAACAATATGAATAAAGTTAATTTCAAAAATGGAAAAATAAATTATGAAAATTAGTTTTTTCAAATTTGAAAATGCAAAATCTCGTGTAATTCCATGTTATATTTTGCAGCTCTTGAAATACTTAAGTAATATTTCTTAAACTTGAAAAAAAGAAAAAAATATAAATTTTTGATATACATTACTTATTAAAGCTAACCTGAATTTAGTAATCAGTTTTTGAATAGTAGTCAAATAATACTTAATAGGTTAGAAAGATTCACATATTCAGAGTTAGTTGAATAAATTAAATAGCTTTTGTTCGAAAATGAACGTTTCGTAGAAGTTTTAGAGAAAAAGTGAAGAAATTTGAAATAAATACAAAAATATAACTCTTTGAAAAATGGGGGTTGCGTTCGTCAAACCGGTAAAATATTTAATTTCAATTATCAACTTTGGGTATATTAAGAGGGTTTTAGGTGCTAAAATTCGAGAGCGTCGCATTTAGCGTTAGGAATTTTTTTTAAATAATATATGTACCAAAAACACCGACCAAGAGGGTTTCTTATTGATAACGACAAAATAAGACAAAATAACAACTTTCTGTTCCCGAATAATTCTGGAGTTTTAAAATTTGGCATATTCTTCAGAAAAAGCAAAAATTCTGTTTTCACCTCGGTCCAAAAACGTAAAAATGAAAAGTCGGTAATTCAGCTCAAAACAGACATTTCAAAATTACTAAATGGCGTTGAGTACTCCCTTAAAAGTCCCATAAAAGGGGGTGAGACGGGAAATTTTGACGTTTTGATACAAACCTTTTCAGTGGACATTTAATAAATGTCAATTTTGGAATATAAAAAGCTCGCTAGGTCCAGAATATGGTTTAACAAGTACTTTTTCGAATTTCGGTCTGATTGGTGAATCGACAAAAAAGTGCGCGAAATGCACAATTTTGAGCATACAAGTGAAAATCTCAAAATATAAATGCCACCAAAAGATTCCTTGGGTATGATTACCAGGAAACGATATTATCAACTATTGTATTATTTTGAACACCGAATATTCTAGAAAACAATTGAAGTTTTTCATGTTCTGATTTTTAGCACCGTTTGTGTTCAAAATCAGACCATTGTTGATAATATCGTTTCAAAAATTGTGGATTTCGCGCACTTTTTTGTAAATTCACAGCCAATCAGGCCAAAATTCGTAAAAGTACTTCCTAAACCATATGTTAGACCTAGTCAGCCTTTTATATTCCAAAATTGACATTTATACCATTTACACTGAAAAGCCTTGTATCTAAACGTCGGAATACGCCCTTTTTAGGCGTTTCACGTCACATTCAAAACAATTCCTCGCTTCCGGGACAAACATCAAAAAAACTGATCCTAGACACTTATATTCAAAGATTCTCTGAAAAAACAAAGCAACATGTGTTTAACCGCGGTTAACCAGATGGTAAATAAGATTGGTACTAAAATCTCAAATGGAATCGCGAGATCAAGGATAAATATTTCAAATTTATTTTTCAGAAATGTTCCATCTCAATCAGTTTGGCCGTACGAAGCCTCGCAAATGTAAAATTTTGCCCGCCCTCCTCCTTAAAGTCAATTCAAAATGAAGTTAACTAGTCTCACTTGTCGCCATTTAAATCAAGGTCCATATAGAATTTTTATGGCGATGAGTAAACTTTTTATAACTTCAATTGAACGATTTAAACGGCATTGAAAAATATATCTTCTGTAAATTAACGAGATTACTATTTGCTCATGATTATATCATCACAAAAATAACGGTCTAAAAATCATGGGATTATTCTGGACATGGAATGTTTTTATTTAATTATTTAAGTATTTTTGATCATAATTGAGTAGGAGCGTTAACGTTTCTACGCATAAGAGCCATTCGGGGACCAAATTTTTATCAAACAGCCAAAAGACGCAAAAACAATCGATTTAGGAACTTCAAATTTAAATTTGTCATAGAGTTTGCAATTTCCTAATATTATGATATTGTAAATACGAAAAATAAAATGGAAATTTTGAGGGTATCAGTTTTCAGGAAATTACCTCAGGCTTCATATTTCATTTTATGTTTTGTTCTGAACTTGGTATTGAGAGTTAATTTGGTCAATGAGTGTTCAAATTTGTTAAAAACTTACTTTTTTGTGAATTAAAACAATTTCATTGGTGGAGGTATATCCCTTTATCACCTTTTGGTTAGAATGCGTAGCCACAACGTTAAAATCACACGTTAAAAGGCATAGTGGCTACGCATTCTAACCAAAAGGTGATAAAGGGATATTTGAGTTAAAAACACACATCACGAGAAAAAATGTGACATTCTGTATTTTTTGTTAGAATGCAGCTCTTGGATTAAAAAAATGGTGAAAATTTCAAAAATATACTCAAAATAAAGAACTAACATTTAAAACTGAGATCACTATTTTTTAGTTTTAATCCGGTCTTTAAATTTATTACTTTCCCGGTTCCTACATTTTCTGCAGTTATTATCTCATAAAAATGCACCAAATCAATCGTTAATGTTTTGAAAGCACAAAACAATCCAAATAAAGACAAAAAATTCAAAACATTTTTTTTAGTATTTTTCTCAAAATTGAGTGGAAAAATAACGTTTGTTTCAATTTGACCCCTAAAACTTCAAAATTTCGGCTTGACGTAAGCAAATTTTCTTTTCAGTGTTTTCTCAGCTTTCGTTTGAGCCTACTTTCAAAAAAATCGAAGCACATTTTTTTCGGAAATTTTTTCACGTGACCTTGAAAAATTCATATTTTGAGTTTGAGGTCGAAATTGAAAAACGGCTCCTCAGAAGTTTCTATTTGTTTCGAGCTACCGTTTGCAAAAATTTGAGTGGATTTTGAAATTTAATCTAGGAGATAGATTTTCCGATGAACAAAGTCCAAAAAACGGTGGTTTATCACATATTTTAGAAAAAATATAGGACTTATCAACAAAAAAGCTTCTCAGAAGTTTTAAATACTAATTATACAGGTCATGATAAAATAAAGGTTTACTTCAAAGTAAAACCTGAAAGGAGATAGATTTTCCGTTTTGACTTAGGTTCCTGTCTCGCTTATGTGTCTGGTAGTGTTTGCATGCAAAAAAAAAATTGACACATGTTTTACGCAAGATAAAGGCTAGTTCTATAAATTTGCTAATCCTGAATATTCTCCTTGAAGCCCTGTTTGGCTAATATTTATCGAGAATATGTCAAATTAGGAACCGGATACTTAAAGGGGGTGGTAGCAGTGAATTTTGACATTTCAGAGGCTTCGTACGGCTAAACAGATACAGACTGGAAGTTTCTGAAACATACCATAGAAAGATCTATCCTTGCTCTCGCGATTGTATTTGACAGTTAAGTACCACTTAAACCAACCAATTGGTCAACCGCAGTTAAACACGAGTCTCTCAGCTTTTTTCAAATAATGCATAATAAGGTCTGCTTTTGTATAAAAATTTATAAATAAAAATGACGAGAAAATACTCAAAGCGTAATAGTTTGATATTAGCACAAAAAAANGAAGAGAGATTCGTTAATGTTTTGAAAGCACAAAACAATCCAAATAAAGCAAAAAATTCAAAAACATTTTTTTTAGTATTTTTCTCAAAATTGAGTGGAAAAATAACGTTTGTTTCAATTTGACCCTAAAACTTCAAAATTCGGCTTGACGTAAGCAAATTTTCTTTTCAGTGTTTTTCTCAGCTTTCGTTTGAGCCCTACTTTCAAAAAAATCGAAGCACATTTTTTTCGGAAATTTTTTCACGTGGACCTTGAAAAATTCATATTTTGAGTTTGAGGTCGAAATTGAAAAACGGCTCCTCAGAATTTCTATTTGTTTCGAGCTACCGTTTGCAAAAAATTTGAGTGGATTTTGAAATTTAATCTAGGAGATAGATTTCCGATGAACAAAGTCCAAAAAACGGTGGTTTTATCACATATTTTAGAAAAAATATAGGACTTATCAACAAAAAGCTTCTCAGAAGTTTTAAACTCTAATTATACAGGTCATGAAAAATAAAGGTTTACTTCAAAGTAAAACCTGAAAGGAGATAGATTTTCCGTTTTGACTTAGGTCTCCTGTCTCGCTTATGTGTCTGGTAGTGTTTGCATGCAAAAAAAAAATTGACACATGTTTACGCAAGATAAAGGCTAGTTCTATAAATCTTGCTAATCCTGAATATTCTCCTTGAAGCCCTGTTTGGCTAATATCTTATCGAGAATATGTCAAATTAGGAACCGGGATACTTTTAAGGGGTGGGTAGCAGTGAATTTTGACATTTCAGAGGCTTCGTATCGGCTATAACAGATACAGACTGGAGTTTCTGGAAACATACCATAGAAAGATCTATCCTGCTCTCGCGATTGTATTTGACAAGTTAAGACCACTTAAAACAACCAATTGGTCAACCGCAGTTAAACACGAGTCTTCTCACTTTTTCAAATAATGCATAATAAGGTCTGCTTTTGTATAAAAATTTATAAATAAAATGACGAGAAAATACTCAAGCGTAATAGTTTTGATATTAGCACAAAAAAAGAAATATTTATTTTTATATAGACAGCGGTCGAAAAAAAAGCAGTCTTATTTGGCATTACGGCATTGTAATAGTCGCGCAATTTCCGTCGGGCGATTTCTTGATGATTTAGGGCAAATGAAACGTAATTTTTAAAATTGGCATTTTCATGTTTGTTACGCCTTATCGACGTGATGCCGGAAATTTTTTTTAATTTTTGTGGCATGTTATATGTTGCGCCTTGACGAGAGCTATCTTTATCTATAGTCGCGCAATTTCCATCGGGCAATTTATGGCAAAATGACGTAATTTTCTCGCTAAAAATGGCAATTTTTCAATATTTGTAACGCCATTATCTTCTAAAATAATGGTTTTAAAAAAAAAACTTATCAGCGTTGGAATCGCAAGATTTTAACGAACACGTCTATAGCAATAATTCCGTTGTTTGGTGAGGTCGATTTGTGGGCCAATGAGAAACCTTTATTTTTCGAAAATTTGAAAAAAAAGTTTTGGTCTCTTAATTTTTTTTTGACAAAATGATCTTTTCCGTTTATTCATAACTCAAATGGCTCATTTGCTGTTACACCCTAGGCTAGGGTCCCTAGCACCGACTTCCACTATATATATTCTGTACATTAATCTTTGAATAAAGACCGCTTAATTGTTTTCTAAACATTTATTCGTATTATTAAATTTTCATATTTCTAGAAAATTTAAATTTGAATTTTTAAGTCTTTGAAACTAGAAATTCAGCAAACCACAATGGTAATTTGTCGCAATAATACAAATCGTTCGACAACATTTTACCTTTTACTGATATATTCAAACAAAAATCTTGCATCCCCAAAAAAAAGACGGATGGCTCGTCGTATCAAAAACGTTCTTACAAAAGTGACGGAATTTTGTTATCAAAATGTATCTCCTCCCTGGTTTTTAAAAGTAGAAGAATGATTTATAGCGCAAATTAACCAGACAAAACGTGAGCAGAGCCCACAGTTGAGTTTTGATTATAATTATTGGATTCGGCTTTAGAATCACCAAAAAGCAGTATTTTGACTGTATCCGAATAGGGTCAAAAAACTGTTTTGGTGATTCTGAAGCCAAATTCTAGAATTTTCATCAATACTCAACTGTGGGCTCTGCTCACGTTTTGTCTGGTTAATTTGCGCTATGAATCATTGTTGTACCTTTAAAAACCAGGGAGGAGACACATTTTGAAAAAAAGATTTTCATTTTTTTTTCTGATTATAAAACTTTTGATTAGTGCGGATGTTAATTCATCATTTTTTGTATGTTTTTTCAAAGTACTGATCAAATTCTTTATTTATATAATTAAATTTCAATCTAGAAGTTCCCCATCCGCTAAATATCAAAGGAGTGCCAAACGGTCGCTATATCATTTTCTCAACCCAGATCAGACCTCGGCAAGTGTGGCCTCTCAAATAGTAAATAGGTATTCACAGTGTCACCCCGTTAACTTACACGTTTAAATTTGGGAAAACATGTGTTCGTCAAATAATTTTTTCATTTTAAAGTCTAGAAAATCATAAGAAAATCAAATTACGTTTCACTTTAATTTAGTTGTGAGACTTTCATACGAATTTCGAAAAAAACTATTTTCTGACCAAAACTTTATTTTTATAATAAATGATTCATTTTGACGAAAAAATGTTTTCCCTTAAATTTTGTCTTCTGGGAACGACACTTCCGATGAAGTTCTTAGATAGGCTATGTAAGATAACTCAAAATGACTCATATTTATTAAAATCCGACAAAAAATTGGTCCGAATCTATTTTCTATTTTTTTGTATATATCCAGTATGTAACATTTTTGCTCTCTTTTTTCCAGTTTGTATAACTTTCTATCCGCCAATGAGAACGATCAATTTTGGCAAATACCTACGTCTTTTCCAGATTGAAGCAATCAAAACGGTGAACCAATCAAAATTGGGAAAAAGGGAGCAAAAATGTTACATACTGTATGTCTGGTAACTTTGAATTATCTATAAACTCTAATAAATTTTCCAAAATCCCAAATGTAGACGGTGTAGACACCCTATTTACTAGTGAGAGGTAATTTGGTTGGCAAAATGAATCATTTTGCGAACCAAATTACCTCTCACTAGTAATTTAATTTTAAATGATATCTCGAAACTAAGACATGATCGAAACTTAATTTTTGCTATATGTTTTTAAAAGTTGTATACCCAAAATTGAAAATTTTTTTTCGAAATTTTGTAGTTTTTCTTCAATTTTAAGCTTAAATTCGTTCACTTCATAAATTTTAATCAAAAATTATTAAATTTTTTGATTGCGACCGTGATTGGCATAAGAATCTAATCAGCATAAAAAGCTATGTGATGAATTGTTTTTCCAACTTTTATATCAATCGACCATAAAATAAGATTAATTGAAAAATTAAAATATAAAAATTTCAAAATATTAAAAAATAAATTCTACAAAATCCAAATAATGTATCTTAATTTTTTTGAAACAACTTGTCCAGTATGTCACATACAGTATGTCACATACTGTATGTGTCAGATATGAATTCGTTGACCAACAAAGGCTTGGAAAATAACGGTCAAACGCTTAACGCCGAGCCTAGAGACTTCCTTCTTTCATATCCTGTTCAAAATGAGTTAACACAAAATCCGGAGAGAGAGATATCAGTGTGGTGTAGACAATAGATTTTAAGCTATGAGTGAGTGTGGAGACTGACTGTCGGCTAATCAGGGACGCTTCTTTGCCAGTCTGAAACATTCTAACGGTTTTTGTGTTAACTCATTTTGAACAGGATATAGGTTAGCCACCTGACAAAAGTTTATTTGTTCAAATAATTTCATTTCAATCAGATAAAATAATACGTAGAGCTAATCAATAAGCCTTTGAGAACTCACCTATCCCCCAAATGTTAAGTGAGTATGTAGAGTCTAAGTAAGCGCGACCTTGCGTCTCTGGCTCAAAAAGGTTTGGCTCGAAAAGTAGAGCCTTTAGAGTTAGATGGACCAGATAAATGCAATTGGATTATTTTCCAAACATAATATCCCTAAGAGTTTGAATAATCCGCTCAAAAACAAAAAAACCATAATCTTCTGGTCACAAACTCTCTAATCTATAAGGAAAGGACAAACTTGACCAAATAGATTATTATAAACTAATAATCGATCAAAAATATTAACGTAGATTATCATTTGAGCAAGTACCCCTAGCAAAATTGAAATTAAAGCTAATTTAAGTTGGTGCTTGTTAAGCCAAAAATATACACAAGGGTCTCGGGGTTATATCTCCACCAGGTGATGCTCCCGCGCCAATTTAAAAATGTATTTATATTAAATTGATATCTATAACGGTACTTGCTGAGGCTTTTATGCAGTCAAAATTTTTATTTAATTTGGATTTTGAAAACGACTCATCCGATTGAGTTTTTAAATGGCTCAAACTGAGCACAAATATTAAGAGGAAAAAAAAAAAAATAAAAAAAATTGTCCGAATCAGACCATAAATAATAACAAAAACGGGTAATTAAACAATTTCAGTTATCTCAAATAAAATGATAAAAATGGTCCGATTTGGATCAATTTTTTTGTTGTAATATACACAAGATATTTGTGCTTAGTTTTAGCTATCTAAGACCTTAATCGGATAAGTCGTTTTTGAAAGCCGAATTATTTAAACAAGCTTAAAAAGTGGCAAAAAGTCCCAGCAAGTGCCGTAATAGATATATCATATATGGCTCTTGCGAGAAAACAACTTGATATGTTTGTCTAAAAATGACTCCAAAGTGTATGTTTGTTTGGGCAAAATTTTGTTTGAAATTTAAAATTTAAGATATTCAAGGGGGTGGGCAACTTTACCTGACTTCAATATGAAAATTATTAAAAATACACGACATTCAAACACTTTTAAGATTTTCTTCGATAATTTTTAACTCCGAGGCGCCTTCAGAAAAAAAATTATGGCATTTAAATTTTTTTTTTGATAAAGTTGTGGAATTACCGAAAACGTTTGCGACTCTGGGTTAAACTTGAGGCCAAAATCACCAACACACAATTTACAGAGCTGTTAACCACCCCCTAAATTGTTCAATATTTGAAATATTTTTAGTGTTAGATATTAAGCCGATATTAATTAGCCATTTTCACATTTTCAGAGATTTTATCATCAAGGGAGACTATCAGAAATTTGCGATCTTTCCAAAATAACTTTTATCAAAAAAATACAGTTTAGCAATTCTGAAGCACCGAGCGCTACGGATCTCCGCGGAGCTCCGTACCCTAGTATTTCAAGAATGATAGTCATAGAATATAAAATATTCAGTATAATGTCAATCACGACGTCTGGGAGACTATACAAGATATTTGCATATTTATATCATTATATCATTGTTGAATGACTTTTATGAGGCAAAAACTCAAATTTATATTAATAATGTACATTCCTAAGCTACTTAGAATGCGTCTCCAAATGCGAATAATCTAAATTAATCGCTTTATACCGAAGACCAATTTATGGGCTCAATATTTTTTGACTGTCAAAACAGCGTAAAAATCATAGCTTCACAGACTTATATGATATAACTTATATCCCAAACCCAATACGATAGAAAAAATTGAACCCGATTAAAGAGGTTAATGAAACCAAAGATTAATAAATTTGAGGGGGCATGGACTAATGCCGCATGGTTCGACGTAAAAAGCGCCATTTTTTATTAAAATCTTTCTTGAAAATTTGGTCTGATTAGTCTTTGCGAACCTTATGTGTTTCACTGAGTTTAAAGCACTATTTTCACCTGATACTTAACTTATCTATGACACATATATAGCTCATGAAGTTCAAAATTTTGTTTTCAAGAATGTCATTAAGGGGTACTCCTCATGGAAAAACACGATTTTGTGTTTTTTGAGGGCGAATATCTTGAAGAATACACATCGTGGAACCCAATAGTTAAAATAAAATATTATATTTAATCGTGAACCTCACATCCTGAAACATAATTGAAGATCACTGATTGCTCGACCAATCAAGAAGCTTCAAAATAGAGTCATATTTTGTCGCAAAAAGCCTACTCCTCTGTGAGTTTTGAAGGTAGGAAAAATTTCTGTAGCTTTTATTAACCAAAAAATACGTACGCTAGTCTGTTACTATCGCTTTCAAAAATTTAAAATAAATTCGCTCCAGAATAGCCAAAAATGTTTATTTGAGCTTACTTTGAGGCTCTCGCGCAAAAACCTACTCCTCCCTGGATTTGACAGTAACACATTTGAAACCTGTATAAATCAATAGCTAATGAGCTCGTGGACAGCTGTTACTATCTAAACCTTAATTTCGATAATTTTTTCTTTTCCAAAACTGTACTTCTCATTCCTAAAAATCGATAATTTTTGATAAAAATGCTTTAAATCAAGACAATATATTTTCAAAATGATCAAAAAGTACTTTCTTAGCGCTGTATTGAGTTAAAAATGCCACCAGTTTATTTCAAATTGTCCATATTTTTAAGAAAAAAACTTTAAAAATAAAATTCAATTTTTTTGTTTGAGCCTTAGTTCACGAGGGGTACAACAATTTTAAAGGAGTTGTCAAGAAAATAACTGTTTTTTTCAATTTTAACGTTTAACTCTCACTCCGTGTATTCAGCATTCCTAAACAACCATGTACTCACACAAGTGTCAATCGGCATTTACTCACTCTGAAAAATCATTTTAAATTACCTCTACAGAAATTACTACTAAAGCTTCGTTTAATTTATTTATTCATACTTTTCATATCTGACGCTGAACATATGTGATTTTTTTAAGGGGGTACTCAACGGTTTTTAAGGTGGTACTCAACGGTTTCTTTTATTTTGAATCAGGGCTCAGAATAAAACAAACCAAGTTATTAAAGTTTTGGAAAGACTGATATGAAGATTTATCCTTCTGCTCTTGACCGAAAGTGAAAACAAAATATTTTGAGCACCAAAGCACCAAGTGTGAATAGAATTCTAAAACACTGATTCTATCTTAAAATGTCTTTTTCTCCGAAGCGGCTGTATGAAAATTAATGAATTTTTGTCAGGATAACGGGTTGTAGTACAATCGTTGTACTCCATTAACGACTATCGGATTTTTGACATCCTTTTGAAGCCAAACCAGTTTTTTATTTGAGATATCAATATTAAAAATAAACAAAACAATTCTGCATCGTTGGGAATAAATCAAAAATTTCTAATTAATTACTAATTCTGTGAAAACTGCTTGATCAGTTTAGGTCGAGGCAAAATCTCAGACTGTGAGATGTTTGTTCAAATATCACACAACATTTAACTTTTGGTTTCTACAAAGTGTTGCATTTCAGATAATTGGCTTCAAAAACCACAAAATCGTTTTTTTCATGACGAAGACCCCTTTAACCCCCTCACACCAAAAGCTTTATTGAAAAACACATGTAGACTAGAGATCAGAAATCGCAGGTTACTTCTGAGGAAGTCACTTTGTAGGAAAAAAATTTCTGAATCTGCTGCATTTTTAATTTTTGTTCTGACGTCTTTCCGTAAATTTTTATTTTTTCAAAAGTGATTTTGATAAATTTTGTAGGATTTATTTTCGGAAAACATCTGTAGATTGAAGACCGAAAAATGCAGGTTATTTCTGAGGAAGTCACAATTTAGAAAATTTAATTTTGAATCTCTTCCATTATTAATTTTTGTTCTGACGGTGACTTTGTAAATGTCACTATTCGACGGGGTTTAAATTAAAGTCTATCGTTAATCTCAAGGACTAAAAAACGCGTGTGAGAGGGTTAAGGTTAAGGTTAAGCGTTCAATTTACTTGTTAAGAGCGTCTATAATAGTCTAATAGACGACAAAAACGAATGCAAATTAGCTTTAAAGATTACTGTAATCTGCCGAACTTATCGGATCCGTATAACTCTGATCAACCTACTTTTCGAGCCAAAACTTTTTTGAGCAAGAGGCATAAGGTGGCGCTTAGCGAGACATAATATAACTTACTTGAGGTTTTTGAGACAGGTGAATTCGAGTAAGATTAAAGATGAGCTCTACGATAGGGTGGGAAATGCAAATGACTTTTTTTCTAAATTGAGCCGAACTTTTTTTCTTTGACATAGTTCCCCTAAAAAATTTTTCATTGTGGGAAAGCTGTAAAAATTGAGTTTGGAATGCAAAAAAAAAACTCAAAGTCAATTTTGACATCTGTTGGCTACTTTGTTTGCCAAATTTTTATGTTTTCGTGTTCAGGATTTCACTCTTCTGGGTTAGATTACCGAGTGATGGCTCCAACAAAAAAATTGTTCAGGTGATCAAAAATTTTTTTTCGAAAAAAACGGGAAATGGTCACGAGAACAAAAATTACTTCACAGCTTGAGAACTTTCAGAAATGAAAAAATATGCTACCATTCTCTAACAATTTGTAATAAATTTTTTTCGAAGTGAAATTACGGTTGAATTAAAAATTTCCCGATATATTCGAAATAAATATAAATAATCAATTCATTTTTGGATTTTTTATTGAAAAATGTTTCAACAAAGATCAAATTATTTTGAAAAAAAAGTCCTCTTCAAAAAAAAACATTACTATAATTTCTTATAAATTCAATAATCGTTCTCAAATTCAATTTCGTTTTTAAAAATTCAATAAATTAAAATTTTTATTTTTTTAGGATCTAGATGTAGTCGTCAAAAACCTTGTGCGAAATTCTACTTCAAGACAGGCACTTCAATCAGTTCGTAGCGGGACTCCTTTTACGCGCAAAAAGTATTATGCTACTAAGTATCTTCTATGTTGCTTTTCTCAAGGCTACGAATCTATTGATTCCGGAGATAGTAGACCAGATTACGCCTCATACGCAAGCTTCCGGCCGTCAACAATGAAACCTTGCGGAGAAACAGGACCGGTTTCTATATCAAATAATTATAACAGGAAAATCAATTCGAATTTGCTATTTTAAGCTTTGAAAAAAATCAATTCGAATTTGTCATCATTAACGGGGACCGAAATAGTCTCACCAATGCTTGATTTACCGGTTGTCTGGGCTAGACACTTTTTCCAAAATGACCCTTGAAAGTTCATTTGTTTCTTTGTTCATACATTTTTGGCGTCAGGATTGAATTTTCCACATTTCATATTCTCCAGTTTTTTAATTTTAAAAATCAGAAAACTGGATAATTAAAATATTAAAAGATACAAACGACGCGGGATCTTTGCGTGGGATCTCTCGCATTTTGAATCATTGAAATAGTCATAATCTGTGCGCTAGTGCCCTTTATCTATATCCCTTTATTGCCCTCCTGTCCTTTTTTGGTCCCTCAAAAACATGGGGGGGGGTGAGAAATTCACGCGTCATTTGAAAACGAGTCATCCGATTAGGTTTTTAGATAGCTCAAACTGTGCAAAAATATCTAGTGAGAAATACAAAATAAAAATTGGTCCGAATCAGACCATTGTTTTTCTATTTTTTTCTCAGACCTTTGTTTCTATTTTTTAACAAAAACTAATAAATAATCAATTTCAGTAATCTTAAAAAAATAATAAAATCATTGGTCCTATTAATAACAGTTTATACTGTTTATATTAATTAGATAATTTTGCTCACTTTAAACTATCTAAGAACTGAATCGGATGACTCGTTTTGAAATGAAGCGTCGTTTTCTCATCCTCCGTGTTTTTGAGGGACCAAATAAAGACAGGAGGGCAATTAAGGGATATTCAGAATCAGCATAACAAAATCACAAAAAAATTCGCCGAAATAAGCAATTTTGATTGGTTTTTATTTCAACTTATCAGAATCGAGTCAGGACATAAAAATTTCAAAAAAAGTTTTTGTCAAATTTTTCGTATACGACTACTATTAAGATAATTTTCAAAGAAAAAAATTTTGTGACTCCAAAGTCTGCTGCATGATGTTATGTAAGTGAAATTAGCTGAAACCCCTTTTATACATTCGAGGAAATTTTAAGTTTATTGATAATACTATGAAAGGAAACCTTGGTGCCGACTTTTCATACGGAGAAATTCGTTAAAAAGCTGAATTTGATAAGGCTCTTTAGTGACCAATGTGTTTATAATTTATTCAAAATTGATAATGCGTTAAAAATGAAGTCAACCTCAAGGTCTACTTTGGTTTTATTTTAAAATCGGTACGACGAAAGATCCAAAGTTCAGAGCTCTCTAGCGCAATATTTTTATTCAATATTTGAATGTCTAACCGGGTCATGAAATTAAAGTTTTTCGTTATTCAAAATATTGCAGAAAAATCGTAAAGAAAATGTTCGATTTCATCTTGAAAACCCAGTTTAAAGAACATGAACGACGAACAGCTCAACTCTCAATTACCTCGACGCTGAAAGAATCGGAAGGAGAATCTGGACTGGGATCGGACATAAATGGAACAACAATTGCAGCTGATTCGGTGACTCCTGCAAATAGGACCGGAGTGATGACAGGAGATTCTGACCAGGAAAAATTTTCTTCGTCAACGCCCAAAAGTAGATGGGCAGCGTTTCGGTTAGTTTTGTGTGATGACGATATAATGCAAAAATAAATTCACCACAAAAATGCAAGAGTTATTATAATTAATCAATAACAAATGCACTGATAAGTTGCTAAATTGTTAACATTTTTTGTCGAATTTTTTTAAGTATCTATCGTTTGCTTTCGAAACGTTGGTTGGCGAAAATCAGCAGTACGATAAAATTAGAAATTCCCAAAATTTCCATTTTTTTATTATCGCGTCAGTTTCGAAAAGCGTCTAGACAAAAAGTGAATGGTCTAGACTAGAGGTGATTAAATAAAAAGTAAAAGTAAAAAACGAAGCAAAACTTTGTATTTTCCGACATAAGGGTTTTTATCGCACATGTTATTTTCTTCAAATTGATGGACTTTTGGCGCCTACGCATTTTTCAAAGCAAAAACATGTCGGTTACGATATTAATTTTTTTTTATTTGGGTGAAGAACTACTTTTCATAATTATAAATGTAGATCCTAGCCTATTCGGCTTCATTTGTATTTCACTGTCCCGGTTGTGTGCTTAGGTGTTAAATCAGAGAAGATTTTTTAGTTAAATTAAATATTATCAACAGTTACGTAATCATCATGCGATTTGTGTCCCGAAATGGTTTTTCACCAGGATAAAACCAAAAAACGTTTTTATATGATATCGCTATAACTAAAAAAGTCTAACAAAATATAGTCTTTTTAAATAGTTCTTAAATAGTGTTCAGCTGTATGATAGCATAAAATAATAACTCTTGCATTATTCCGGTGATTTTCTATCGAAAATAATTGGCTGATATTCTCAGTTTGTTTATTATTTGTTTAAAACAAAACAGATAATAAGAATTTTGAGCCAATAAGCGTGAAATTTATTTCTATAGATAATTTGAAGACCACGTATCGGCTTGAAAAAAGACCCATTAAATATCTTGTTGCATTATTATGCCGCATAACAAATGATTAGTTTTTTTAGTGAGGTCGTAGGAATTGAAAGAAAATAATATTGCAATAAAATGTGGTTGATAAAATAATCAAACTTCGATTTCAACGGTTTCACTCAAAAATTTCCCTGTACTAGTTTTTCCGATCTGTAAAGTTACATAGCCCATTAATCAAGGGATTTATTTCAAATTAAAAGATCGGAAAATTAAGTTGCCAGAATTCAAAAAAAAATTAAAAATTTTTCCGGAAAAAAGTTCTAGAAATTGTTTCAACATTATTAAATATTTATAATTAAATATTTAGTCATGTTTTACGCGGTTTTATCTTAGTTTTATAGAACCTGCATCAAAATCAGGGCAGTTACCGAAGGCTTTTTGGACAATATTAGAAAACAAGACCACATTTGTAACGAATGTGGCAAGTGGGAGATTACAGACCTTATCAGTCGACCTCTCAACTATCGAACCCCAAGTCAGCGTTCGTGGTAAGGATATGCTCACACTCGTATTTTTATTTCATTTTTAAGTTCCTAGTAGAGATCCGCAGATCAATTCACATATTGGTATGGTTAATAAAATGAAAATATAAAAAACTTCAAAATTTTATAATTTCATTATCATGTATATTTTAAAATGGTTTGGAGTATTATTCCTGAGGAATTACTTTTTTGAAAATACAAATTTTTTTTGAAGCACGTAAGTCACGTGACGTAACAAGTCAACTCGAGAGATAATACTTCTGTGATAGTGCGAATGTCCCGTCATAATTGTGACGTCAGCAATTTATATTCCGTCGATTCAAGTGGATTTACCAATCGAATCACCCGATTCTTAAAAAAAATCAAAAGCATCAATCGAGTGGACTTCCATTGAGTGAGAAAATGAGTTGTCGATAATTGGTGAATTCGATCATTCAATTAAATCGACAAAATTAATTTACATAACAAAAATTATAGCCTATTCTGTAATGAAAACGTGTTGGCAACTTTTTTTTGGAATCGTGTGATTCGATTGGTCAATCCACTAGAATCGGCATAATATAAATTACGGAATTGAAATATTTTTGACTCCGAAATATTAAAATAATGCAACCAATGAAAATGGATTAAATATTAATGAATTCGTAGAAAACTTTTTACGTGCTCGGGATTCTAAAAATAAATTATGAATTTTGGGTAATTATCAAAAATAATAACAAATATAAAGCGATTTTGAAATATAAAGAAAATATTTATGATTATATTTTTGAAACTTTTGGAGTGAAATTGTAGCTTGGTATTAACCAGATGTGGCCCTATATCGATCATGATGCCCGAGTAACTGAAATATCTTATTTCCTATTCTTTTAACAGGCAAATAAGATATTTAAGTTACTCGGGCATCATAATGGATATTTTGATACGAATTAAGTCATGATAATTCATATTGAAATTTGTATTTAAAAAAATTCATATGTTGATAAAAATTCCCGATTGTATATTTAAAGCTATACAATTTATTTTGAAAACAAAATTGAATGGTGTAATTGCTACTACATATTTTCGATTTATTTAACTCACGAGCCACACTGCAATAGCATTTCATTAAAATCTGCCGAATCTCTACTAGGTTATACTGTGAAAGGATAATTTATAATCAAGTCAAAAATCTGTTCAAGTTTTAAAACTTTTGAAAGTTTTTAAAACTGGTCTGAGACAAAATTAGTTTGTTGCAAAAAATTAGAGCAATACAGGTAAGATCGAACTGGTACGTTAGCCAAAAATTGTTTAAAATCCTTCGCCATGTTTTGAAAAGAGCTCCAGTTTTTTCCTGAATCGACCAATCAAAGTCCTCGATTTTGCATAAGCTAAAATGTTCTTAGAATGTTCATCATTTCAGATCATTTGGGCCCATGTAAGACATTTTCAGTATCTACGATTTCACCTTCAAATTTAATTAGCTTCTAGAACGCAATTTAAACTTAACCATCATTTGAAGGTCACCTCGAGGTCAATGTTTGTTAAATAATTTATTTATTAATGTGTTTTAATTTCAATCATTCATAAAAGTCATTGATGTGAATTTTCCAGTAATCAGGGAATTTTCATGCTCATTTAGATTTTTTTTCTCAAAACAATGATGATCATAAAATTTGATACCATATTTATTTTTTATTTTTAAATCTTTTGAAATTTATTATTTTTTTTTAATTTTGAAATTTTATAATCATTGCTTTAATTTTGTTGGGTAGGAACAATGTCTGAAAATTTAAGTCAATTTTTTTTTAACATCGTCTGCAATTTTTTAGCATATTGTCTAAAACATCCAACCTTAGAACCACCAGACAATCATTTCGGGCAAAGTTTTTCTCAAAATCGACATAGACAATTTCTGACAACATTGGTCCTACTGATGGCTCTAAATATAAAAATTAATCATTATTTTATTATCACTTATAAATTTACAATGAAAAAAGTAGATATCACAGAGTGCAAAAATAGATTTATCTGTGTTATCGATTACGGGGTCTTCTGGTCATTTTAAGCCACCTTTTTAGCCATTTTTTTTTACATAATTCGGCTTTTGAAAACGACTCATCCGATTAAATTCCTAGATAGCTCAAACTGAGCACAAATATCTAGTGAATAGAAATTAAAAAAAATAAGATTACTGAAATTGTTTAATTATCAGTTTTTGTTAAATTTTTTTTAGCTGATTTTTTTTATTAATTTTTTTCTAAATATTTATGCTCAGCTATCAAAGAACTCAATCGGATGAGTCGTTTTCAAAAGCTGAATTTTATAAAAACTTTGGCTAAAAAAGTGGCAAAAATTACCAGAGGACCCCGTAATTGTTATATTTGTCTAATTTTTTTGTTATCACTAAAATAATACTGATTTAAAATTTAATAAGTTAAGACGGTTGAATCCGGGATCATGATTTATCTGGAAATATCAGATTTAGTTTATATTTTATTTAATCTTGATTTATCTTTTTATAGCGAACGTTCAGTTTCCATTAAAAACAAGCAACGAATATCAACGGCACAAGATCTGGATGGGATTTTAAATGTGGAATCTGAACAAAGAAATGCTCTTGCTGCTGTTTCAAGGTAAATATTGATTTGTGAGAAAGTACTGGTAGAAAATATCCAATAAAGTTTTCTTATTTATCAAAAGAATGATTATTTAAGATTAATTTTAAATTCATTCGAAATCTCGGTCACTTTTCCACGCATAAAAGCCATTCGGGGACCAAACTTTTTTTCAAACAGCTTTAGGGGGTGGTGGAAGCAAATAAGATATTTTTGAATCGGCTTTCCTGAACAAACTAAGAATGCGAAAATGTTTATTTCACGATAGATCGCGAGAAAAGAGTTCAATTGGTCACTGTAAGAAAACAAAACTGCACAAACGAGCTCTACGGGCACTAGAAAAGTACCAAAATCAATTCTTAAAACGTTATGTTTGGCTTCGTCTATTAACCGATTCTCATGATTTTCTTTCAATAATCTTTTATTTTCAATATCTTAAGACTCTCAAGGACAAATTCGAAATTTCCAGCTGAAACTCGAAATATGAATTTTTTGGTCATTTTCGAAGAAATTTCGAAAAAAAAGTGCTTCAATCAAAATATATCGTCTTGACTTAAGTCAACTTTCTCGTCCGTTTTTCATTGGCTTTCTTTTGAGCCTAATTTCTAAAAAATTGAAGCACTTTTTTTTTTGGAAAATGACCAAAAAAATCATATTTCGAGTTTTAGTTGGAAATTTCAAATTCGCCCTTGAGAGTCTTAAGATAATGAAAATAAAAGATTATTGAAAAAAAAAATCATGAGAATCGGTTAATAGACGAAGCCAAACATAACTTTTAAGAATTTTTTTGGCACTTTTTTAGTGCATAGAGCTCATTTGTGCGATCAAAATTTTTTTGGTTCTTTTAGAATGGCCCACTGAACTCTTTTCTCGAAATCAGTCGCAAAATTAACCATTTCCCATTCTCGTTTGTTCAGGAGAGCGGATTCAAAAATATGTAATTTGCTTAAGACACAAAAATGAAATAAACTGAAGAACTCTTAATTTGAATGTTCCATAAAACTTTAATTTTAAGGATATCAATTTTAAAAAAATAATCTCAGGTTCCATATTTTATCGCTTAAAACCTGAAAATATAAAAAAACATAAGAATCGGAATAATTTATTTTTTGAAATGAGGCGAGAAAATAGGAACAAAATTTGACCTCCCGAGCAAAAAATGAGTAACTGATAAAGAGGTTCTATGAATTTGAAAATTTAGGACCTAGGGTCATTTTTGCGTTTGAAATTTTGGTCAATCTTTTTTTGACTCCTTCCACCTGGTAGTTCTACCCTAGGTTCTAAAATTTCAGATTTATGGAACCTTTTTATCGGGTAGCTGATTTTTTGCACGGAAGCCCTTAAAATTCAAATTATAAAATATAACACGCTAAAAATTAATCAAGGTCTGATTTCTTGAACTGTTCCTGTTATACGCGCTCAAATAAGCGTGCCCGAATGCATTTTTTGCTTGAGAGGGTTATCGATACTTTCATGAGTGAGGGGGTTAAGATTAAAAATCGTTATGATTTCGATTTTTTTNAGAATTCTAGAATGTTTAGATTTTTTTTAATTTTTCCGAATTTGTATTTTTACGTACGGTATATTCTGAGAATCCAGATTTTTTCTATGTTTCTTACGAAGTAAAATATAGAAATTAAAGTTTTCGGAGTTAGAAAAAATAATAGTATTTGAATATTTGTCTTGTCGTAATTTTGTAAAAACGTCTGGTAATTACACTTACGGGTGATTTTTTTACCTCAGAACAGAAATTTTCATTTTTCGACAAATTAAAATATATTTTTATTTTCGCTTATAAGTTATAACTTATTTAGGATTCTTCATCACTACGGAACATCAACTGTGCGAAAAACAGCATGCCGAGAAAGTCATCATCACCAAAGATCTAGTCGGCAAAGCGAGTCGTTGAGAAAATGTGTGTTTCGAAATGTTGTCCTTGCATTACTTTATCCTCATAGGAATCATAATCTTGTTTTATGGACAGCCACAAGCCCATCTTATTGTAGCAATTGTGAAGGACTACTCTGGGGGTTGGCAAAACAAGGGTTAAAATGCAGCGAATGTGGGTGAGGATTTTTTAATCATTGATAAAAATTTTCAATATTTGTGAGGTGCATTTGACAAAAGTCTGATCAAATTTCATAAGTTTGTTATTCTTACTTGTTTTTATTCGAAATATTAATTCGCTTGTAGTATGGTGTTACAGAAAATTGGCCATTTGAGTTATGTCACATAACTTGTGTGATATTTATGAATAAACGGAAAATTACATTTTGTGAAAAAGTTTTCAGAAACCAATAATTTTCATTCCATAATAGTTCAAAATTTTCGAAAAAAGCAAGGTTTTTCATCGGTCCAGAAATCGACCTCACCAAAAAATAAAATTATTGCTACAGACAGGTTCATTTAAATCTTGCGATTCCAACGGTGATAAGTTTATTTTTTTGAACCATTATTTATGTTCCGTTCGTAATGGAACGGAACGCGTTGCGTTTTGATCAGTTCCATTTGCTACTCTGTTTCCACCTTAATTATCGCTTTATTAAAAATTTATAAATTTCAGTCTCAAATGCCACGAAAGATGTCGAGATATGGTTTCAGTGGATTGCCTACAAAGAGCTGCTATGAAACATCAAGCAAATAAAGGTATTCAAACCCCCTTTTAATATTTATGTTGCTATTAATACATAATTATCCCATTTTGGGTCACTGATCATCAATATAAATAAAACCTCCCAAATGACATTAATGTTTAATAAAAAAGAATGTGGCGCGCAACCTTGGCGAAATTTCGTGAGATCTGTTCTATTCACGTTGAACTTACTGAACTGGTAAACAATGAACTCTTCCACTCTTGTAAATAAGGCATTTTGGCTTAGTCATGATTAAAAGCAGGCTTCCAAAAGGGATGCATCCCGGCCAGAATTTTCCGATCCCCATCCCTTATCCGTTTCTTATCCCGTTTTCTTATCCCGTTACCCATCCCGGGGATGGGATGGAGGGATTTAAATTATCCCCTTTTTTTAACCCGTTCCAGCATGGCCTATGCTGCATAGGTAGGGGTCAGTACCGGGAGATTTATCTGCAAAACTAAAACCTCTCAGCACTAATTCTTTGAGTTTATATGGTTAAACTTACTCAAAAAAGAAATGATTCCGACCCATGAAAATTTTTTTTGGGCCACCTCGGTGATCACAATGGTGAGTATTAAAAAACAACCTTTTGGGCTTTCTAAGGCGCTTTAAAGGTTGAATTATTATTCATTTTATGTTGTATGACACGCGATCGCGCCACAAAAACATTTAGCTATACATGACAAAAAAAATTTTTTAAATTTTCGCAAAAAAAAAATTTCAAAATTTTTTTTCGGTCATTTTGAAGGAATTAGATGAAAAATGCGTATGCGGAACTACCGAAAACGCAAATTGATATTGGCCACATCTCGTGCGTGCCAATTTCATGTATTTTTCGACCTAAATTTATTTGCTATCCGATAAGCATAATTTTAGGATTGAGCAGGCATGAGCACCTACTTTTAATTGTCAATTTAAACAATAAATACCATTATACATTATAAAAACGTTTCGAATTTTTTTCAAAAAATTCTCTCAAAAATTCTGCACAAGTGACTTATCACCATTCGTCAATTAAACATATTATTTAAAAGTCAATTTTTCGGCCCGGTACTGACCCTATGCATAGGCTTATCCCTTTTTTATCGCGTTTCTGTAAAAACGAAATAAAATAAGATACGCGACTAAAATCGTAGATTATTACGAAATTCGTAGATAAGGAGATAATATTGTGATACTAGCTCAATTTGTCAAAACTTTGTTGACATTTTCAATGACTCATTACTCAACGCCGTGTGACTGGAAGAGAGTTAAAATTGTCTTTATTCTTTATATAATATCAGGAGGGATATTTGACGGGCTGAACTGAATGTCGAAAAAAATTTGGCTGTATTTTAGTATGATCATTATTTCTGGTTTGACCGGAAGTTAAGTGAAAATTGTATTTTTTCAATTATATAATAACAGGGGGTATATTTGAAAGAGAAATTTTGTCAAAAAAAATTTTGCGGTATATTCGATGACGCATCATTTTCGGTTTTACCGGAAGTAGAGTAAAAATTGTGTTTATCAACTTATTTATTACTAAGGGGTTTATTTAAGGATAAAATGATGTCAAAAAAATGGCGGTATTTTCGATGACTCATCACTTCCGGTTTGACCGGTAGTTACGTCAAAACTGTGATTAGTTGTTTATATTATACTAAGAGGTAGATTTCATATTGAAATGATGTCAAAAAAATTAAAGGGCATTTTTGATGAATCATCACTGCCGGTTTGACCGGAAGTCGAGTGAAAATTGTAATTAGTTATTTATATTATACTAGGAGGTGTATTTGAAACTGAAATGATGTCAAAAATAATTTGATAGTAGTTCCGATTAATCATCACTTCCGGTATGACCGGAAGTAAACTAAAAGTTGTTTTTATTTATTTAGATAATACCAGGGAGTATTAATGGTGATTTGAAAGTGAAATAAATAAAAATTGTGACATTTTTGATAAATGGTCAATTCCGGTTTTACTGGAAGTTGAGTTTAAACTTGAGTTTAATCACTAAGATTATACGCTGAAATGGATTTGAAAGTAAGAAATTTAAAATTGAAATCGTGATTTGACCCAACAAGAACGGCAAAAATTGGTTTATTTCATAATAATCATTTTTTGTCTATAGTTGTTGATTTTCATCATCCAATAAAACATAAAGAACTAATTAAGAAACCGAAAAGGTTTTGACCCTTATTGTTTCTTGATTAATAATAATATAATTAAAATGGTAGTTAGCGAATTATATTATTTAGTCAATATAACACAATTTAAGTATCTATAAAAGCGGATAAGAAGCCAATAAAAGGGGATTTTTGTTTTTTACTTAATTTTGTGGAAAATAAGCCCCAAATCGGCCGAAGGCCGATAAATGGGCATTTTATGTTTTTTATTTAATTTTCTTAAAAATGAGCACCCAAATCGGCCAAAGGCCGATAAAAAGAGATTTTATGTTTTTTATTAAATTTTGTTGAAAAATGAGCCCCAAATCGGCCGAAGACCGATAAAAGGTTATTTTATGTTTCAAATTTGTTAAAAAATGAGCCTCAAATCGGCCGAAGGCCAATAAAAGAGGATTTTATGTTGTCAATTTTAATTTTTAAAAAATGAGCCCCAGATCGGCTTTCAAATTGGCCAATTATTTTCAAAATTAAACTTAAATTTTAAACTTTTTATTTTAAATTTATTTTTGAAAATTGGATATCTTTCCTGAAAATTTGGCAATTTTTTCTGCTTATTCGGCCGATAAGGGGCTCATTTTTTAAAAAATTTGAAACATAAAATCCAATTTAATCGTTATTTTAAAGTTGCTCTCTGATTATGAAATAACGACGAAAAATTAAAATCTTAATCGTCTGAATTTCCAAATGCAGATTCGACTGAATTTTTAATTTTGAAAACCTTGAATAATAATTTTTCCAAACTGATTTCATGCAATTCATAGTTATCAAAATTAAGCATTAATTTTCAAGTTTAAAATATTTCCAGTATACTTATGTAACTTATGGTTTGCCCGTAATTGTAAAAAAGCACAGTGGGCCAGATATTCAAGTAAGTTTCCAATGATCCCCTTAAAAATATTAGATGTGTTTTTAAAAATAATTTGTTATAAATATAATATAATTGATCGAAATTAAATTCGAATTTTATTAATACTGTTACCACAATTAGGGGTGTAAATATGAAAGACAGTAAAACTTATGAGGAGCGTTTATGAAATTGAGTGCTACATTTTCCTAGATAATGCAAAAAAATGATTTTATAATGAGTTAATTTCTATATCAAAAAAGGGGATGGAGGCCCTTCATTGGAGGGGATAAAAAAGTGATAGCCGGGAAAGGGATAAAAAGAGGTGAGAACGGGATAAAAAAGGATAGGGATAGAAAAAGGGATAAAAAGGGATAAGGATAAAAAAGGGATAGAAACGGGATAAAAAGGGATAAAAAAAGGGATGAAAGAGGGATGGGTTTTCCATCCCTATCCCACTATGGCTCTGAATTTTCCATCCCTATCCCCTTGGTTTATCCTTTTGGTTCCCTTTTTGGAAGCCTGATTAAAAGCTGAATTATTTATAAATCATGACCTTATAAATAATTCATGATGTCTGATATTCTGTCATTCTGATATTCTGTCATTCTGAATCAGATAATTTTTGACAAATACCGAGATTTTGACGAAAAAATAAAAAAAATATGACGAAAAAATGTTTTCCCAACAAAATGAGTTTAAGATACATCACTAGGACATTTACTCTACTTTTCTTATAAAATGTTTGTTTTTTAGCTTATTTTATCATTTTTGGAATACAAAGCAAGCAATGTAAAGAAATATTTTTGACTCTTTATTAAATTTTGACAGAAAATAATTTAATATGGTTAATGAAAAAAAAATGATAATTGCGTAGCTGAAAAATAAATGTCTTGTTGCGCGTTTGACCCCTATTGCCTTGTATTTTATAATAAGACCAATTTGGTCAAACGCGCAACGCATCACTTATCCTATCGAATTGTAATAGCTTAGAATTTTTCTGATAAACCAGCGCTCACAACATGTAACAGATTTATGTCACTTTGTCGCTAAAGAGCTAAAAATGCACTTTTCCTTTAAATATTTTCCTTTTTTTCAGTTTGAAATACCAACAAAAATCATTGACAAATTTAAGGTGACAACATTGAATTGCGAAACGCTATGCTTTTATTGATAAATCAGCGTCAACAGCATCATTTTAAACAATTATCTTTGCTCCACGAAATTTTCCAGTTCGACTCTGAAGAATCTCCGAGATTATTAACCGACTTGGTGAAAGAAAAATTAATGCTTGGGAATTTTTCGACCTCGGCCAAAATACGACTGACGGTGGTAGAAGCGCGAGGAATAATGTCCAAAGACGCAAATGGACTTTCTGACCCGTACTGCCTCGTTCAAGTAGGAAAAATTATCAAAAGAACATCAGTTAAGAAAAATACTCTAGCACCTTCCTGGAATGAGAATTTTGAATTCAAAGTTGATTCAGCAAGAGAAAGCATAAAAATAAGAATGTGGGACGAAGATGACGATTTAAGAGCACGATTGAAAGAAACGGATTGAATTTATACTAAAATAATTATAAAATAATTAAGCTGAAATTAATAAGCTGATTTTTTAATGGTTTTAGAAACGTTTTCTGAGAAACCTTTCAACTGATGGCATCCAACATTTTTTTACCTATAAATTAAAGGCTATAATTCCAATAATTTTCCTTAAATTTTTCAACCTACGCTCAGATATATCATCAACAAGTCTTTCAAATACTATAAATTGATAATTTATTTTCGTTTCAGTCATCCACCATATATAAATCAAAGACCCTAGCTGAACAGATCATGAATTTTTGAATGATTCGAAATACATAATCGTAAACACGTGCTACTCAACCTTTATACACGATAGAACAAAATCTAAAGAACTTTTTAGGAAAGTTTCTAGGGTATATTGCATAAAAATAATAATTATCATGCTCATATCTAAACTTTTTTTTATGTTTTTAGTGATTTTTCTGAAATTGAAAATTCCTGGAAAAATTTTCGAAAAAAAATGTGCTTCGATTTTTTTGAAATTCGGCTCAAAAGAAAGCCACGGCAACAATTGAAGAAAACTTAATTTTTACATTTCATTTTAAACAATATACTTAGAAAACCTTTATCAGCGTCTTCAAGAACTAGTAAAAAATAAAAATTTATTTCAATCAAAGTATTACATTTTCCGACGTTGATCGCCGCTAAAAAATGTCTAAAACTTCTTATCCGTTGCCAGATAAATTATTGAGAGAAGCAGACGATTTTCTTGGTCAATGTGTGATCGATATTCATTCAATTACTGGGAACTCAGATATGTGGTATGAACTGCGTCCGAGAACCTCGAAATCAATAGTTCAAGGTCAGCGGATATACTTATCACAAAATTATATGAGTAGAAATCGATTTTGATAATCAGAAAAAAATACTAACCACAAAAGCATTTCAAAAAATCAACCACTGCAGGCACAAAAAGTTTTGTCGGGCCTGAGCCACCTTACAATCGTCTTATAATTCAGTTTTGAAATTGAATTTTTATAGGTTCCATTCGGATTAAAATTATCGTTGTTGAAAAAGAGACTGGAGACGATGACCAAATTGCACCGTTGGTGCAGCAATATATTTTTCTTTATAATTCAACCGTTGATCACTGCCAAATAAGTAAAGATGAAATTGTAATGTCAGGAAATGATAGAAATTAATTATTTTAATTTTATTATTATTATAATTATATTAATTATATTAATTTATTAATATTATTAATTATTATTAATTATTTTAAATATTAATAATTTTATATTATATTATATAATATTATAAGATATTATTTTATTAATAGATTAATTATCTATTAATTATTATTAATTATTATTAACTATTATACGAACTATTGCTATCATAATACAGGTTGTAAAGAAAGAGGTATCATCTTGAATGATCATCAAGCTCAAAATATCATTGATGCATTTTCAAAGCATTATGGTATCTTGAAAATTTTCCAATTAATGATTCATTTCGGATTTTTGGTCGAAAACTGTGATAAAGTTGGAGCAGTAGATTTGATAGCTGACGTTCTTTCTACATCGTTAGGAAAGGATAATATTCTAAACTTCCAATCGCACAATATTCTTATAATGCAAGATAAAAACTTAAAAATTTTGAAACAAAAAAAAATGTGAAAATTAAGAGCGTCGTATCGCTTAAAAAAAATCTGTTACAATTTTTACCAAGAATAATTTGTACAGAATAAATATGGTTGGTCGTGGTCTGACGGTGATCCTATTTAGTATTTGAGCGCTAGAGAGCTTATAACTTTCGACGTTCGCATTTATATTTTTTTGCATTTATATGGGTTTATAAATTAAAAAAAAATTTCCAAAATTTTTTTGTGGACACTTAGACCTCAAACCTTAATTTTCAAAATAAATTTTCGAATTTCTGTTAATAATTTTTTCCGAAATATTATCTGATGGCGAGAACACTTCCGAAATGAGCCGAATATTTCTCATTTAACGATGGAAGAAAGGTTCAACGCTTCAAATGTGCCCAGACAAACGCTTCTACGTCAAATTCGAAAACTGGAAATGTATGTCAGAATAAAGGAAAAAAGTCGATTAAATCCAGATATAAATTTTGAATGAAATTAATAAAATTTATTTTAGCGCAAAATAAAAGCCGTATTTTGTGCGTTATTAATTCACGCTGAGGAATGAACATTTTTAACGTTAAATTAATTGTGTTCAATGTTAAATCAATTATTAGAGCGGCTTCAAAAAACGTGAAAATGAATAATTTATGAAGAACAGTGTACAAAGATCAAAGTCTCTGCTATTTTGATTTTCAACTAAAATAACTTGTACATCATTCTAATGGTTTTCACTAATTTTTTTCGAAAAATTACACCGTGAGTCTTTTCAAAATCTCCTTTTTTTACCCAGGCTTTATATCTATAAGATCGCTTGACGGACAAATCCAACACGACTATTGAGTACTCTTAACCCCCATCTGCACGCGAAAAATGACTGATTTCAAAGAAAACCTTTTCAGAAATTGAATTTAATTTTTATGGCGCTAAAAACTTCAGATGAAAGTAGAGAATATTTTTAATTTTGGAAATAAATCTTATTTTTTTTGCCACTCGAAAAAAGACTAAGTCTTAGATTTCCCATATCAGTTAACCCACATACTCAGAAGTTATGAACAGTGACGTACTCAGCGGTGGCCAAATCTGGCCACCTGACTTGAAAATCATATTTTATCATTACGTTTAGAAAATTAATTTATTCAATGCTTCACCAATGATTTGCATCAAAAACATTCTTATATTTTCGGTTTTACGAATATTTGTTTGGACGAAATATCCGTAATAGAAATATTTGCTAAACTTCAATGAAGAAAACGTAAGAAATCGCAAAGATAGTTAATTCAAAAAAACACCGATCATTTTGAATAAAAATGTTTTCGGAAGAAGTTAACTTATTTAAAATAGAAATCGCAAGTCACTTTGGCCAGATATGGCCAGCGCTGAGTATGTGGGTTAACCAAGTAAAATTAACAAAATAAATTGTATTATAATGTAAAATAACCGGTTGACAACCGGTGAGATAGACGGACTTATTATTATTGCTGAAGGGTTTTCTCTCCAAAAATTACCCCTGTATTTTTAGAATCTTATCTAGTCCCAGTGTCGAGATTCAAAACAGTGAAATTAATACCACCAGGTGGTGTCGGATCTCAAAACAAATAATGCAAATATTTTAGCTTTAAAACTATCACCATAAGTATATTTATTGATTTAAATTTGGTCCTAGTCACGAGATAGAAAAAATTGCTCTTTGCACCACCAGGTGATTCCGGGTGTCAAAATTAATAATGTAAAAATATTCTTCTCCGAAAGTTACCTCAATCAGTATCTTTGTAGATTATTATCTGGTTCTAGTGCTGTTTTAACTGCATAAAACAAAAAATTGCATCTAAATTTGTGATTTGAAACACAGCCGTGCAGGTTTGGCTTCAAGAAAGTAGCATTACTACGGTAGCAACAAGAGAAAAAACTAAAGAAACTCAGTTGTTATTTCACTATTCTTAAAATTTTTGATGAAATTTGTTGAAAATTTGAAAAGTTATTGTATTATTTTCATGGAAAAATTAACTAAAATGAAAGATATTTCGATCATGGTTGCAGTTGTTGAAATTTGATTAATTCAAAAATTTGTTTTTTTTCTCGTCATCCTAAAGCATAGCTTTGAATCAACTCGACGTTTCCTAATCAGGGCCGGAATATTAACAAAAGGGTGAATATGGGATATGGGAGTTGAACTTCAAGGGCATATCACGTAAGAAGAACAAATACTCTTCAACTGTTGAAGAGTATTTGTTCTTCTTACGTGATATGCTCTTCAGAACATAAAATGCGTGGTAGGAATCATACGAAGGGTGCGCATCGGGAATTTTTATCTACATACATACACGTATATATATAAATCATACAATACCATGTGTTAAAGTTTCAGGAGAACAAACAAAATGTGAAAACTAATTTTTCGCAGCTAACCTTCCCCAATTTAAATCAATAACCGGTATTATTACCGGAAGGAAATCTTAAATTTCATATGTTTTTCTTATATTTTTCACTTTTAAATTCTGCCAAAGATTTTTTGTTATTTTTCTGTTTTGGTAAAAGTAGTCTCCACGAGAAAAGTGAAATTTTGAACTAAATTATTACGATTTGAAGTCGGCTCACATGTGACTAATTTGTGCTGGTTGTAGCAAATTATGACGTATTTCATTTTTTCTACGAATCTACCAAACAAGTAATTTATTGAAAAAGGCTTCATTTTCGGTATATTTTTTGATGATATTTTTATGTTTTTTAATTTCAACTTTTTAATAGCTTAATTCATATCGCTTTCACTTCCCCCGGACTGGTAGTATCACTGCAGGAAACAAAGGACTCTCATCGTTATTGGTCATGCTAAAAAATTTGATGATTTTTCGATCAGATATTTTACAAATTGAAAGTTTTGACAGTATGAAAGATTTGGTTGAAGACTGTTGTCACAAATGTCACGAATTAACTTACTCAAATGTTTTCCAAGAATGTGAAGAATACCAGATTAGAGTGTCCACGATTCATTTGTTAAATAAACTGTCCGCGATTTATGAAGGATTTTTAAATGTGAAAAATCAAAAATTTGATGTGTTTTTTACATGTTTTCAAGCGTCAACTTGAATCTCCGGTATTAGCCCTGTTCACACTACTATTAATCTTGGCAGCAAAAATAATCGGTCGAGCTTCAAGTTTAATAATTGGCGAGCAGTGGTTGGCCAGCTGCCTAGATTCAGAGTGGTTTCACAATGAAGATCAGAAAATCTTCTTAGAAAGTGTTTTTATCTTAACCGTCTTTTAAAATACTGCTTTTATACGGAATTCCATTTCTCAAATTTCAATTGAAACATATGCTCAAAAAATGATCGTTTGAAAACTATAAGAAAACAATAACATAAAAATATCTGATCAGAATCATAAGACAAAGCTTTTTTCGGAATTTATTTCACGTTAATATTAATCGACACAAAAAGTACAAAGATATAAAAAAACGAGAAATTTAATTAATACAAAAATTAAATTCGAATCAATAAAAAAAAATGAAAAAAAGTTTTGTCGAAAAAAAATTATTCTTTTATCGATGAATACAAGTATAATTTCTTATACTCTTTGTAGAGAATTTTTTTTTGGTCATTTTAAGAATTAGGATTTTTGTTCTTTAAAAATTTTCAAAAAAAATCGATTTTCGGTAAATTTTTCGAGATTTTACAGGTAGTCTGGAATCCAGTTCTAGCGAAGCCGTATGAAGTGCTAGAAGGCTGATTTTTTGGCAAACCAATATTTGACCTCTAATGACCGGTCAAAGTTCAAGGTCAATCTCAAGTTCATCTTATAGACTTGAAAGTACACTCAAAAGAATCGGAAGGGTCAACTTTCTGATGAACGCATTAGCAACTATGGGTCAATAATTAGGCTGTTCCAGGTCAGTCACCTTTTTGATGTTTAGTCCGAAAATCAAAAATCAAAAAGTACATTTGGTCAATTTGGGGTCAGCAAAAAAAATTTCGAGGTCAAATGACCAAAAAATCTGGGAAAATCTGGCTTTCTGATTGGTTAAAAAAAAAGTTTGTTAAAATCAAGATTTAAAACTTTTAAAATGTGCGCCTTGATTCACTGATAACCCCAATATTTTTTTTTAATTTTAATTTTTAGTGAAACTCGAGTTATGAGACCCTGAAATAACCCAAAATTGCCAAAATCGACGAATTATGACGATTTTCTTGACTAAACGGTCAAAAATCATGCTCGCTTTGGGTTTTTATTAAAATATATTGTGAAGAGGCACATTGCGGTCATTTTAAGAGCCTCCAAGATGAAAAAAAAGTGTGCCTGTTTTAATTGTGGGGTTAACAAAGGTAAAATTTTGGCCTTTTTTTGCCTATGATATCCTATATTGGACCAATTCACCCTATTTCATACAAAAATTTTAAAAAACAAAAATGCGACTAAATGCGCCTTATTTCATGCTTGACAATCAATATCTTAATTATTGAAATATATTGAAATTTATTTGAGAATATTCAAATAAACAAAAAAAA
>SCLH01000915.1:431327-443771 GCA_004367855.1 Oikopleura vanhoeffeni
GACATGGTGTGTATTATTCGAAAAAATCATAAAGATATATTGCTTGAAAAATTGAATAAATTTAACCCTAATTTAAAATTCACTATGAACTTAATGAAAAACAATGAGTTAATTTACTTAGACACAAAAATTATTAATTGTAATGGCAACTTAAATCTTAAAATGTACAGAAAGCCCCAATCGTCCGAAAATCTACTAAACTTTCGAAATGGAGTTTTACCGAAAGGTTACAAAATATCCACACTAGTAGGTGAACTGTACAGATGTAATAACACTACGTCTACCCCGGAAGCATTAAATAAGGCTCTTAATGACACAAAAAATATTTTCCTCAAAAATCAATACCCCTTAAACTAATTAATCAGAAAATTTCAGAGCTTAAAATTAAAAAATTTCCACCTTCACAATCGAAAGCTAGGCGAGATGAAGAACTAAAAAATACCCAAAACACCAATTTCACTGTGAGCCTTCCGTTCACTAGCTTTCGATGTTCTATAATTGCCAGTAAAATTAAAAAAATTCTATCACAATATACCCCTTATTATAAATTAAATGTGGTTTTCTCCACAATTAATCTCACTCAGATCATTTCACCCAGGCTGAAACCAGAAAAATCCTTTATCTAAATAATGATCTTATTTACGTTACCTATTCCCTGTGAAGCCACTTATATAGGAGAAAACGCAAACAAACTCTTACACGATACGAATTTCTCAACCATGCCGTAATAAAGAGGTGTTTTACATCTACATATAAAACCTGTCCAAAATATATTGAAAAATTTCAAATTAAATATAGTGTTAACCAATAACGCACAAAGTTATCCCAACGAAGTTTTTGAGAGCCGATTTTCAGTTGTAGTAAAAAATCTTACATTTTCAAAAGCCTTTGAAAAACATTCAGGGACATGCTTTATAACACTCAAAAAAACCGGTCTCTGAATATACATTCCACATAAATGCCTAAACATTTTATGTTCTTGTCATATTCCCAGACAATTCTATAACGTGATCGACTATAACTAAAGTACCCTATCTGAGCTCGACTTACTTATTCGCATAAAATTAATTTTTCGCAAAAAAATGCACCTTTATATTGTTAAATTGTAATTTCGCTAATATTGAAACCTATTTCGCCTTAAAAAAAAAATTCAACTTTTCCGATTCCTGTTCATCCAAACCTCTACACTCTGTTTAGCCGAAACGTCGAATAAAAACAATCTTTGATTGAAAAATTATATAATAAAAAATAAAAGTGCATTCAGAATATTTTTAGCCGTGATTTCAAAAAATAAGTTTTGAAAAATTTTGAACAAAACTATGAGGAAAATTTTTGAAAATATTTTCCAAATATCCGAACAATTCCAAAAGACAATGTCATTTATGATTTTTTCAAATAGCATATAAAAATATTATGTTCACATAAGCACGCACAGTGTGAACGTTCCATCTCTCTCGCAAAGATTATGTCTACGTTATTTGCAACAAATTATGAAAAAAAAATTTTAACTCAAAAACTAAGTTATACTATGCTTCTTTGATAATTTTCCGATCCGATTTTTTTCAAAGTATTTCTCATTATTTGTCAAATTCGAAAAAGTTCAATTTCGAACTTCAAATTTTCTCTGAAAAACAATAATTCCGAACGTCTCTGTGTTACAAAGAGTCCTGGGATAATGAAATATTACTTGTGTATATTAAGAAGAATATATAAACCCAGTAAAAGTTTTCATCAAAGCCCATATCCGTATCTGCAAAATGCACGATCCTATAATAAGTTTGTGTTTAGGCATCCTAAAATGTGTGACTAATTGAGAAACAGTCAATCTCGAATCTTTAAGTTTACTTATGTCTGTGTGAATATCGAAAGATTTCAATTAAAAAAACCAGGAGGAGATAGGTTTGAAATATGTGCATACATGTTTAAAAGAGTTGTAAGGTCAAAAAATGTTTTTCATCTTATTTTTTAATCAAGTGCGATCTACAATCATGCATTTCAGAAATCTAAGCATGTCTCCTTTTTTTCGTATTATCACTCTGAATTGCCAAATTCGGAAACCACGTTATACTCTTAAAAACTCATTGAATATTTGCTAAGAATATTTTACTAAATTTTCGGGAACAAATACATAAATACTTCTCAAATTATTACAGGAGATTAATTATCACGGAGCCTCCTCGCCACATAGTAGCCATTTTCAAAGCCAAAAAATTTATAAATGCGGCTTTAAAACAACTAATCCGAGTCAATCTAAAATAGCTTGAACTGAACACAAATATTAATTCAATATTAAATTAAAAAACTGTCCAAATCGGAATATTTTTTTTTGATTATGATATGTTTTAATTATAGTTTGTAAAAAAATTGGAAACAATGGTCCGAATCGGACCATTCTTTTTTAAATTTATTCTTCTCTAAATAGTTGTGCTCAGATTGAGCTAACTAAAAACTCAAACAGACAAGTTGTTTTCAAAAGCCGAATTAAATAAAATGTTGGCTGAAAAGTGGCTGATATGTGCGAGGAGGCCCCGTATTCGATATAGCTAGATAATGCGTTAGATAAATAGGAACGAACACGTTCAGAAGTGAACGTTCGTATTTCACTTTTATTTAAAAATCTGTCGTTAATCGAAAATTCCTACAATTTTGAAAGTTAAGGATTATAGAGGTTAAATATTTAGGACCACTCATGTAAATAGCTGAACTAATATTCAGCTTCTCTCGACTCGGAGTCCCGAGTCTGATTATATGAGCAGTCACATTCGTATTGGAACGCGGAGCGCAAGGCCACGGAATGGAACGGAACGAAAGGCCGCGAACTGGAACGGATCGCGGAACGAAAGGCCGAGGAACGGAACGCGGAATGAAAAAAACGGAACTCGTTATATTTGATACTCTGCTCACAAACCTTAAAATTAACAATTGTGCACTCGAGGTGTGACTTTAACTTTACAACGGGTTTAAATGGTACAGGCTTTCACCTTTTAAATTTGGACCGAATCTAGGAATTTTTAGTACCCATCTTTTTGTTGTCAACTTTTTGGTTAGTAACTTTTTGTTATCAACTTTTATAAAAATATTGTCGACATTGTACACATCATAAAATTATTGTCAACAATTCTCTTCTCGTTTTTGATGACAAAGTCGTAATTTTGCATGGGTGTTATTAAATTTTTGGAAAACATCTTACAAAGTCGACATTTTACTGTCCACCCATTTTCTAATTAGAATAGCCAATGAGTTTTGACCGACAAAATAGTGTATCCAAGTATTTCGGTAGAATCTTAAGCGTTCTTACTAAAAGAGCAAAAGTTTATAATTTCACAGAAAGTTATTGAAAAAAGTTTTAATAAATTGATATTATTTCCGTGACACTAGGATTTATTATGAAATCCATAAAATTTATTAAGTAATGATAGAAACGATAAATATGAGAAAGAAATTTTCATGTTTTCAATTCTAACTAATTTTCCTGATATTTGCCAGATCGAGTTTTAATAAATTATCGTCGTAAAATATTGGTTTCGGAATCGGGATTCGCAATCATGCATATTTTCAAAGTTGAAAGAATTTGAACAATAACTCGCACAATTTAATACAAATGGGAGTTGTCCAAATTCGCGATTTTTTTTTGTAAGCGCGTCTATTGTTCAAAGCAAAAGACGAGAGCGCATTGTAACCACACAACACCGAGAACCCCTCATTTTTGTTGTGCCAAATCAACACAACAAGATTTGTTGCTCAATTTCAAAACCAAAGAATTAACAGATTTTCTTCAACATGAACTATATTTCCCTGTTTATTTCAATCTAACGTTAACTGTTTTCCCTTGTATAAGTCATAAAATAAATGCAATTCTTAAACAAAAAAGGACTCTCTAAAAAATACAAAGATTTAAAATTGATTATNAAATATTTTTTTTCAGTCCGAGGTGGCGAATACAAAAGTCTTTTCCATCCAGAGCAATTGATCTCTGGCAAAGAAGATGCTGCTAATAACTACGCCCGTGGTCACTATACTATCGGTAAAGAAATAATTGATAATGTCCTGGACCGAATTCGAAAATTATCCGAAAACTGTACCGGTCTCCAAGGTTTCCTCGTCTTCCACTCTTTCGGTGGTGGTACCGGTTCCGGTTTCACCTCACTTTTAATGGAGAGATTATCGGTTGATTATGGTAAAAAAGCAAAACTCGAATTTGCAGTTTATCCAGCCCCACAAATTTCTACTGCTGTTGTAGAACCATATAACTCGATTTTGACCACTCACACGACTCTTGAGCACTCTGATTGTGCGTTTATGGTCGATAACGAGGCAATTTACGATATCTGTAAAAACAACCTCGGTGTTTCAAGGTGAGGGTTCAAATGCGAAACTATTACCGAATGTGTTTTAGCTTTTGGGGTTTTCTCCGGGGAGATTGAAACGCCCCTTAAATTAACTNACCAAGTCGCGTTCTGATTGGTTAAGCGTGAATCTCCTCGGGGAACACCCCAAAAGCTAAAACACATTGGTTATAATAAATTAAATCATTAAAACATTGGTACTTGGGTAGACATTGTGTACTAAACAATCACAGGTTACTGTACCAAAAATGAATTGAATTCTTTCAAAATCACAAGCTTCACTGGGACACGTGTCACACGACAATATCGTTATTTTCATATTTTAATGAACCTAATTTTTGACCAATCAGTTAACTGATTATTTTTCGACATTATCAAAATTTTAAAATAAATGAATTTTTTGGTTTTTAGATTTTCAATACGAAAAAACCTATCTCACTCTAGACGGACCGAAAATTAAATTTGAATGTGATTTTTATTTTTTTTAATTTTTCCTAGTCCATTTGAGACGTTTTTATATAAATTTCAAAGCTATCAAAATTTTGGTAAGAATTTTGTGAAATTTATCAAAAAGTTTTTTCGGTGTTTTGTTTAATTTTTTCAACAATTTCGTCCGTATTTTAAAAAAATTTTTAAACTTTTGTATATTTTTATTATTTGTTTTATAAACAGTAGAATTTTTTTCGATATTATCGTATTTCGAAAATATTTTTTGTTGGAATTTGACACCACATTTATTTACGAAATTTGACACCGATGTTAAAATAGTTCAAATTTGTATTAATTAATAACTACAATTTTGACTACACTCAACAGTTCGCATTTCCCACCCTATTTAAGACCTTCTTATCAAAATTTGAACAGAATGATCGGACAGATCGTCTCTTCGATTACCGCTTCGCTACGATTCGACGGAGCTCTCAATGTCGATCTTAACGAATTTCAAACTAACTTGGTGCCATATCCAAGAATTCACTTTCCTTTGGCTACTTATGCCCCTATTATTAGTGCTGCTAGAGCTGGTCATGAACAGATTTCTGTATCAGAAATTACCAATGCTTGTTTTGAACCACAAAACCAAATGGTTAAATGTGACCCACGTCTCGGAAAGTATATGGCCTGTTGTCTTTTGTACAGAGGAGATATTGTTCCAAAGGTACGTTCTTATCCTTAGAATTTGGCTGAATTTCATTACTTTAATAGTCGGAGTATACATTTTTGATCGATGAAATTTTTGATCAATTTTCTATATTTTTCAATATCCCTTTATCTCACACGTTGGTTAGAAAATAATGTTGGAAGATTTTTATAGTGTGAATTATACTAGAAAAATCTTCCAACATCATTTTCTAACCAAAGTGTGATGAAGGAGTATAACTTATACTGTATACGTCCAAAATTCGTTCTTTGCAAAATTTTTGCGCTTACGCGTTGTTTTGTTAAATATAGGAGACAAATAGTCGACCAAAATTTTTGTCAAACAAAAATGTATGCTCCTAATAGACTGATTTTCTGTGATAACTAACTGAGTTAAATTTGAAATGACCAAAAACAGAGCTTTCATAAATTTGTCTCCCGTCGCTCCTAATAACTCCGAGTAATTATAAGCGAGGAATTTTTTCTGAAAATTTTCATTTTCAGGTCATTCCTAATTTTACTAAAATCTGAGAGTTGCCGTAAAAAAGTAGACTGTGCGAATTTAATTTTTGCAGAGTTCTATTGTTTAAAACCAACTTCTGATTTTTAATAAAGTCTGAGTTTTAGACCTCGGAAATTAAATTTTTTAATTCTATATTTGAGCTAATTTTTTGATTTCGGTAATGAAGTTTGATCCGGTTCTTTTGAATATAATCATATTTTTGGAATTATGAATTTCAATTTTTTAGGTTTCAAATCGTCTTTATGTTTATCAGACATTTTACAAAACTTGATCTTTACATCAAGTTTTGAATAAAATATTTGAATATATAACGGCGCTCTGACACTTTAATTTTTGATAAAAAAATGATATGATTGGTAAATTTCTTGCGCAGATGATAAGTCACAGGTTAAAAATAATTGCTCCAAATTGAAAAAAAGCTTATTCTTAAAAAACAGAAAGCTGGACATGAAGCATGCCAAATTTTAACTCACGCTCTCTTTTCTACACGCAAATGATCATAAGCATGATCATTGGCTCGCATTTGATCTCTATCGGTTTAACGCGAATTTTATAAAATTTCGGTTTTGAAATTGATTTTCTTTAATAATTTATAAGAAAAAATATTGTATTCTAGAGAAAATAATTTTATACGACTTTGTTCTTGATCATATGAAATTATTTTCATATTAAATAAAGTTTTTATTTTTTATTATATTTTTTTTTAAATATTATTTCAAAAGTTAAATTTATAATATACCCGTCAAACCGGTACAATCAACTATCTTGTATTAAGAAATTAATACAATAAAAATTTGATATATCCCTTTAGCACACTTTTGCTAATATCCCGTCCCTACTACTTAAAAACACTCTGCGTTTGCTAATCAGGGACGAGATATTAACAAAAGTGTGATTAAGGGATAGTTGTTAAACAATCAATGGTTTGGTAACAAAGATTTTTTTTGCAAAAACGTATACGCTAGGAAAAATGCAAACCTGCATTGAAGAATTATATCCATTATTATCCCCGGGTCACTTTAAAAACTTATTCCCTATTCTATTAACATGCAAATTAGTTTTGAAAGTGACCCGGGGATAATAATGGATATATCCTGTTCCAACCCTTTCGAATCAAACACGATTTTGTATCGTACAATACGTATTGTACAACTACGTATTGTACAATAAAAAATCGTTTTTGATTCAAACGGGTTGGAACAGGATATGGAATAAGATCTGGACATACCTGATCTTGTGATATCGTACGTCTTTTCGAGTTTTCAATATTAAAAAAACAGTTCTTCATCGGTAGAATTTAAACAATTTCCAAAATTAACATTTAATTTACTTTTTAGGATGTTAATGCTGCTATTGCCCAGATCAAAACTAAACGATCGATCCAATTTGTAGACTGGTGTCCAACCGGTTTCAAAGTTGGTATTAATTGCCAACCACCAACCGTTGTTCCCGGTTCCGATCAGGCTGAGGTCAAACGAGCAGTTTGCATGTTGTCAAATACCACTGCTATTGCCGAGGCTTGGGCTCGACTTGATCATAAATTCGATTTGATGTACGCCAAACGAGCTTTTGTGCATTGGTAAGTCATTCTTTTTATATTTTTAAAATCATAATTTTCAGTTTATTACACTGTATATTCATACACTGTAAATTTCATATTGGAAATTTNATATCAAGCACACTTGCCTATTATTATATTCAAGACAATCAATAAGGCGACATTAGTGGGATTCGAACACGCACTATAGAGATAATTCTTATTTTCAAGATCCACTTAGGTTGAAAAAGGATATACAAATAACGACTTATTGCAATAAGGTATGGAAAATGTAATACATTTTAGTGTTCGACGCTGAAAATTTTTGTGTCTTAATATTTTTGGTGCCGTCACTCGATGGCGATGTTTTGAGTGGTCAATCTAAAATTTATACTTTGAAAACTTAAAAATTTACCTAGTTTAGTACGAAGTTCTTCATATTGCTACGAAATTGTTATTGGGTACCTGTTTTTGCTCGGGAGGGCTACTTATAATTAAATTGATTATTGTACGCATAATTGAAATATACTTATTAGAGTGGCCGCGGTCGGTCGGTCGGCCTAAGACCCCAAATGACCAATGGGATCGATTAAGAAGTGAATGAGAAGAAAAAAATCTCGTTCCAATTTTTTCCAAAAATGGCTAAAAATGACCCAAAAACGATTTTTAAGNCGCGCCCAATATCAAGCACACTTGCCTATTATTATATTCAAGACAATCAATAAGGCGACATTAGTGGGATTCGAACACGCACTATAGAGATAATTCTTATTTTCAAGATCCACTTAGGTTGAAAAAGGATATACAAATAACGACTTATTGCAATAAGGTATGGAAAATGTAATACATTTTAGTGTTCGACGCTGAAAATTTTTGTGTCTTAATATTTTTGGTGCCGTCACTCGATGGCGATGTTTTGAGTGGTCAATCTAAAATTTATACTTTGAAAACTTAAAAATTTACCTAGTTTAGTACGAAGTTCTTCATATTGCTACGAAATTGTTATCGGGTACCTGTTTTTGCTCGGGAGGGCTACTTATAATTAAATTGATTATTCAACGCATAATTGAAATATACTAATTAGAGTGGCCGCGGTCGGTCGGTCGGCCTAAGACCCCAAATGACCAATGGGATCGATAAAGAAGTGAATGAGAAGAAAAAAATCTAGTTACAATTTTTTCCAAAAATGGCTAAAAATTACCCAAAAACGATTTTTAAGCTATTTTTTTTTGTTTAATTGGATTTTTTTTTTGAAAAAGTTTCCCCGACAAAGCCAAATTTAATTTAATATTATAGAACAGAATGTATTTCCAATGATCAAACAAAAAAAAGTATTCCTTGGTCTAGGCCCAGAAAATATGAATTTTTCTGTGAGTCGACGTCATGAATTATTCGAAGAAACCGTCATCTGGGGACTCGATTTGTTAAAGAGTTTATCAAATTTATCTGAAACTTGTTGTTATAAAGTATTTATATCAGAGAAATCGAAAATGAACATTAAAAATTCAAAAAATTGCCACAGCTGTCGCTAAAGAGCAATTTTTCGAATTTGAGCATTTTTAGGAATTGAACTTGATCTTTGTAAATTTTCAAAATAACCACAAGTGTCACTAGAGAGCAAAATTTTAAACTTTGAGTATTTTCTGAAATAAAAACCGTTGAAATAGAAAAAGTCAGTTTCTCGGATAAATAGATATCAGGACCATTAAAATGACCTCTAAAAAATTAAAAACTGACTAAAAGTGTCGCTAGAGAGCAAAATTATGTTGAGATTTCAAATATTTGATAATGATAGTAACATACCTACGTACTTAGTATGGGGTTGATAAATTTTCCTACCTTCAAAACTCATGGAGGAATAGGTTTTTGCGACAAAATATGACTCTATTTTGAAGCTCGTTCCTGATTGGTCAAGAAATCAGTGATCTCCAATTATATTTCAGAATGTAAGATTTTTGTTCAAATATTACATTGTTCTTAACTATTTGGTTCCACAATGTGTAATATTTTAGATATTGGCCCTCAAAAACCATAAAATCGTGTTTTCCCATGAGGGNAATCATAATTTTCAGTTTATTACACTGTATATTCATACACTGTAAATTTCATATTGGAAATTTGATCTTCGTGGTAAAAATAAGAAAATTTTGCTCGCTAGCGCTAGGATGGTTTATAATTTTAAAATTTTAGTTTTTTTTTGTTTAATTAAAATTATTTTATTATGAAGTATTTTTGAAGGTTTGTTACAAAATTCCGTCAAATTTTGAATACGAAAATTGTAAAAACAATATTTCCGATTTTGAAAAATTATTAAATTTCAAAATTTTTTCAAGAATTTGTCAACTGTAAACTTTTATTCGAGAAACAGAAATTTTTAAAAACATTTTCGAACAAAAAATTATTTAAAATTTCAAACATTTATTCAAAATTTTCCATTTGAAATTTTTATTAAACTCGTCAGTTTGTTTAGCATAATTTAAAATTAATTGGAAAATGTTTCAACTTTTAAAATTATTTAAATTTACAAAAATTCAATAAAAACTTTCCAATTTTTTATATTTTTCAATAATTTGTCAGTTTATAAACGTATTTTTAAGGTATGTTGGAGAAGGTATGGAAGAGGGAGAATTTGCTGAGGCCCGGGAAGATATGGCTGCCTTAGAGAAAGATTACGAAGAAGTCGGATTAGATTCAGTAGACGCAAATGAGGAAGACGAAGAATATTAGGAATAATTAACTCACCTTCATGTTCACACAATAAACACTTGTAATGCACGATAATAACGTCTTAGTTCAAAATTATCGTTTCAATGCCTTAAGGTAAATAGTATTTACTTAATACATAATTACAATTTAGGGTCGAGGCGAATTTGACACTTGCCTATGCACAATCCAGGCTATATGAAACAGTCCGGCATGAAACATCTCATAATAAAATTGCTTTTTATCTCTTCATTATTTTATACAATATAATCGTTTTGGGATGCGTGCGCATCATGCGCAGCATCACCAAAAAGGATTATACTTTTAATAGAACAATTTTGCCCTTATCATCAGGGGGGAGATGGTTTTGTGATACGCGTAGTCTGGTAACCTTCCTCGAGTTATTCTCGGGTAAAAATTGGGTAGTTTAGCTTGAGGTGCAAAAAATATTCGATTAAAAAGGCGATTTCAAAATAAGCGGAAAGAGAATGAACTCAAAATCTTCAAATGAAAATTTCAAAATTACCTGCCAAAAACAAGAGCTGCAAATGCTAAAAATCCAAAATTTTCAATAAAATCAACCGTGAGCTACGATTCGATATTTCCGGCTGATAAAATCTTAATTAAACAGCTGCATGATGATCTGGATAAACTAAAAACGACGAGAAATAACGATAAATTTTAAGTTATTTCTCTTCATAACCAATTACATTATATAGTTTCATTTTCAGAACGAGTCTTTAAATTATCTGAGTAACTTTTTTTTACCTGTTTCTCAAAAATATGTTATGCCCAATAAGTTTATTTTCACACCTCAAGCTTAATTCACTCATTATTCAAGGGAAGGCGTGTTTGTACCAGACCATCCTAAACAGAAGACCACCCAGACACTCGCGAGGCGTACACTACCGCTATCACGAATTGCATATCAGCTCTGACCGAGTGTTGTTTCAAAAGAACTCACCAATTTTCAAAGGACATTCTTAATCTATAATAAATCTCCAAAAAACGGTTACTATCGATAAAAAAAGCAGAAATTGTTCTATTTAACCTTAAATTGGGAGTAACCGACGGAGGCTGTATCTCGAGATTCATACATAGTAGAAACTTAAGTTTTCTTTCATTCGAAATTTTTTCATCGGTTTGCTAACAAATCAATTAAAAAATTTGACCAAAAAAAATTTCGGAAATTCGAATTTTTCCTAAGTATTTTTTTCAGTATTAATGCTTTATTTTTTGAACGGTATGATCGATAACCTTAATTTAACTTGCACCAGGTAGCATGCAATGTGATCTTGAACTCCACTGAAGAAAAATTTTAAAAATCTCAAAAAAAATTTCAACAATATTTTTTAGATGGTGAAATTTGACGTAACTGACGGAGGCTGTTTCTCAAGATCCATACATAGTGGAAACTAAATTTCTCTTGCATTCAAAATTTTGTCATCGGTTTGCTTCAAAATCAATTAAAAAAATTTTCGCAAATTCGAATTTTTCCGAAGTATTTTTTTCAGTATTTATGCTTATCGATGACCTTAATTTCACTTGGACAAGTTAGCCTGTTAGTTAATCTTTCAGACCAATAAAAAGAAATAAAAAAATCAGCAAAAAAGCTGAAAAATATTTTTAATCCTGAAATGGTCAATATTTTATGGTACCGGAACTTTGCACATGTGTGCATCAAAAACTAAATCAGATATCGAGAAACCGAGCTCATAGTATCACGTCTCAATCGATTGAAAAGATGACATTTTTGTGGGAAAAGTTTTTGATACCAGTGCTGGAAATGATTTTAACAGAGGCTGAAGATACCGAAATCGGCAAATTTAACCTGTAAATTTCATCGATTTTGAGCAAGTAGACCTTAAGGGGGTGCCATAAGTCATGCAGATTGGTACATTTTTTCAGAGCGATAAATGAAAGAAAAAAAAATGTGAAAATTTATTTTTTTATTTTTTATCTTCAATAAAAGTGTCCATTCTTGCAAACGTTTATATTTTAAATTTCTTAACATAACTAATTATCTGGGAAAATATAAAAAAACACTTTTCACTGTACATCCATTTCCAACTAAACTCGACTACAGATTTTTTTTAAAGACGATATTAATAAACTTCAGACATTGTCGGGTGTAGTGCGCTAAAAAGTCTTGTTTTTACGTTGCTAATTAAAAAATTTCCTTGATATAAAAGTTTTTT
>SCLH01000915.1:445747-457566 GCA_004367855.1 Oikopleura vanhoeffeni
TAAGGGAGTACTGTTCGCATTTAGAGACTCCGACATGAAATTTTCTAGTTTATCTTTGAAATGTTTTTCTCTGAGAATATGGACAAAAATTAAATTATAAGAAGTCTTTTTATTTTCATTTGTCATGAAAAAAGTATTTTATTCAAATTTGAGAAAATATTTCTTCCATTTTTTCAAATTTTGGAAATTTCTGAGAATTTGAATCGCTGTTTTACAAAATAACGAGATACAAAATGCAAATTGTGGATCTTGGGGCTCTGCCCGTATCCTTAATTGAGGATGTATTCATACCAGTTTCAGTTTCCTGCCGTCAAAATCCAGGGGGAGTTGTATTTCCCCGAGGCACTCAAAATAAGGCCCAAAAACAGTTTTTTGCTTATTTAAGCTCCGGATGAAGTTTTAATGAGCAAAACAGACCTTGGTCTGCTCACGTTTTTTGTGGTCAATAAAAACTAAAAAGTTTCTTTATCATTAAAACTGATGAATGAGTAGGCTTTTGAAGTGAAAATATTGCCACTTTTGAAAGGTCGTTCCTGATTGGTCGGCCAATCAGAGGCCTCCGATTTGTTTTGTGGAAGCAAGATTATTGTTCCATTATCCCTAAACTGAAATTCATTTGTTCGTGCTTTTTCTAGTATTTCATTGAGGCGACGCTGAAAATCCTGTTTTTGGTCTAAAATGCGACCAGCAACCCCTTAAAATGCATGTTACTGAATTTGATTTGTTTTCGATGAAAAATTATTAATGATTCCAAAATGACGTAAGTTGCTCAAAATGGCAATTTTTGACATTCAAAATGCCAATATATTCAAAAATAGTGGGCCCTAAAAACTGAGTTTACTTAATTGAAATCAAGAAGTTCCAGCACTTCTCTTCCTTGGTCCCTGAAAATGTTGATGAAATTTTATTTTTCTTAGTATGCTAGTATTCTTATGCTGGTAACGATTTTTTTCAACGATTTCAAAAAATATAAATTCTCAAGCACTGATTTTTGGTTTCCAGGGCCATAAAAAGCAATAAAATGGAAATTTCTTCCCAATATTTCCAAAAATGAGAAGAAAAAAAATTAAAATTTTACTTCTAAAAACGAGAAAAATATATTCAGAGAAGGAAGAAACAGTTTTCACATTTTTGATTGTCGGAATGTAAGTTTCAGTAAATACAGCAATTTTTTAAAATACTATCTTGGTTCATTGAATGCACATTGCTGAAGCTGTTTCAGACGAAACTGGTTATTCCGGCGACTGAACAAAAAGAGTTAAAAAAGTATTTTGGAATTTCATGTTCTTGAATGATTTTTAATTAATCGTATACTGTATATAAAGAAGTAAAACATATTGAAGCAATTCAATGTCAAGGTTTCTGCTGACAAAATGCTTGAGAATAATATTGAAACAATATGTCGGATACTGGAATAAATAAACGACGCTTATTAAACATACTCCAAAATATATGGAAATATACTGCAGGCCTTGCAAATTTCCTGGCCGATGCGATTTTGAAAATGAGTACCTTGACTAAAAAAAACATATTCAGCAGCAAAAAAGTTTGTGTCATCATGGGTTTTGATTGGTTTAGGTCAGCTCCTGCTAACAAGTAAGATAAGGAGCAAAAATGTGACATACTGTATATTTGCATATCGAAGATTATGCCTATGCCCGGAATTTCTCCAAACATAGGCAAAAATATAATTATTCCGGGCATGGGCATAATCTTTGATATCTACCGCACGGATTTCAAATATCATGCACATCCTGAATCTTCTTTGAGATTCGTTCAAAAGCATGAAATGCGTTATAAATACTTATGAATCATAACGTGCAGGCTGTCAACTTCAAATTTGGGTAGAAAATATGAATCTTGAGTTTTGATTGTGTGGTTAAACATTTTTTGTGATTAAACTTTGATATCAATTTTTTATTGGTCGACATTTTAGAAACTTCGAAATTTCAGTCCACATTTTATTTTTCGCGAACTTAACAACAAGTGAAAAAGGCAGCAAACATTATCTAGAGCCTAGTGAAGGAAAGTTAAGGCAATTTTGCGTCGGTGTCGGCTTATTGCCTATCCTGTTTCCAACAGAGAACCAGACAATATTTTGCTGGCTTTTCTACTCGTTGTTAATTCTTCAAGGAATATGATTTAAATTATCTTATACAACAGGGTCCGGCGGATAGGTGAAATCCGGCTAATAGAATAGGTGAAGGTTTTTGAGCGAAAAAACTTTTCCGGCGGAAAGACGTAAGGCAAAAGATAGGGGTTTATTTTCAAAACTTCCTATGCAAAAAGATAGGCGTTTTCGAAAAGCCAAAATATAGGCATATTTGAGAATTTTTATGAATGACAAAACTATTCAATTAATTTGTCGTTTTATTCTATTTATCTAGTATAGTTGATTTGCCTCAAAAATCTGCACACAATTTTTGTTCAAATAAATTCCCAGCAATTATTTCATAGGCAATTTTTTCACGATAGCTATTTATTTCTTTCGTTTGAAAATCAAAGTTGAGACATCTTCTGGAAATATTCTCTGCGATTATAAAAGGCATGTTTAACAAATTACTAACGAAAATTAAGAACAAATGATTTCAAACNAAAAAAAGGGTCCGACGTATAGGTGAAACCTACGCAAAAGCCTACGTAAGCCTCCGCAATCGCCCACGCATCTGAAAACAAAAACTTTTTCTTCCTGACGCGTCATGACGTCCGGCGTATAGGTGAAATGCAAAAGATAGGGTTTTTCAAAACTTCTCGGGCCAAAAGAAAGGCGTTTTCAAAAAGCCAAAAGATAGGCATATTTGAGTAGTTTTATAAATAAAAAACTATTTAATTAATTTGTAATTTTAACTTTTAATTTTATTAATCTACAGTTGATAGTACAGTTGATTTGTCTTAAACATCTGCACACAATTTTTGTTCAAATAATTCCCATCAATTATTTCAAAGGCCGTTTTTTTACGATAAATATTAATTTCTTTTGTTGAAAATCAAAAATGAAACCACAGTTCACACTAACTTACCATTTGTGCAAACCCACTTTCACGAAAAAATGGTTTCCACAAATGGTTATGGGTTTCCATTAACTCGTAGACTCGATTTTAGCCAACTATTTGCCGCACACCATTTAATCGCATTTTACGACGCTTAATCATTAATGACAAGATCAATTATAAAGTTATCGATAAACTTTGAAACAAAATGACGTTTGTGCGTTTTTTTATTGAAAATTTTTACTGTATTACAGTACTTATTTTTTGCAAAAATTTTTTAAATCACAAAATTAAACCTTTCATCGTGATCAGAAAAAAATTCTAAGACTTTTTTCCCATTACACTATAGCCCCAAAATGATCACGTGACCGTATATTTAAGGAATAAGGTTGGTAAAAGTAGTACTGTTTTTTTNGATAGGTGAAATCCGGCTAATAGGTGAAGGTTTTGAGCGAAAAAACTTTTCCGGCGGAAAGACGTAAGGCAAAAGATAGGGGTTTATTTTCAAAACTTCCTATGCAAAAAGATAGGCGTTTTCGAAAAGCCAAAATATAGGCATATTTGAGAATTTTTATGAATGACAAAACTATTCAATTAATTTGTCGTTTTATTCTATTTATCTAGTATAGTTGATTTGCCTCAAAAATCTGCACACAATTTTTGTTCAAATAAATTCCCAGCAATTATTTCATAGGCAATTTTTTCACGATAGCTATTTATTTCTTTCGTTTGAAAATCAAAGTTGAGACATCTTCTGGAAATATTCTCTGCGATTATAAAAGGCATGTTTAACAAATTACTAACGAAAATTAAGAACAAATGATTTCAAACTGAGAAATTATGTTTCAAGTGCTGTGAAAATGTTTTTCAAACTTCGGCCGATTTGGGGCTCAATAATTTAATTGACGAATAATTTTTTTTAATTCTTAATAAAATAGAGCTTCGATGGATTTCTCCCTAACCGTATTTTCGATGCAAAATTATGATTAAGAGTATAAACCAGGGGTCGGCATAACTTTTGAAAAACCTGATCGGATCGAATCTGATCGCATCGACAATTTCAAAAACCTGATCGGATCGAANGATCGAAAAAAAGTCGATCCAATCCGATCCGATCAAGTCGATCCGATCCGATCAGGTTATGCCGACCCCTGGTATAAACATTAGCGGAGAAACAAAACGAGAACATATTTTGAAGAAATAAAACGTGGCACTTTCATTATTTGTAGCCTGTGATTCCAGACAAATAAGTTTCAAACTTCTTGAACAAGAAATGAATATCATTTTCAAATTATTACCAAATATTTTTGACCAAACCTATGGACAAAATAATATGTTTTGAAACATATTTAATATGTGAAAATCATGACAGAGTGGTACTATCATACAATTTTTGCATTTATATGGTAATAATCATCAAATTATTTCATTAAATCGAGAAAACTCTCAATTTTTTCCTAAAAAACGTTATTTGTTCAAGAATGTTTTGTACGTATTTAAAACTCTATGTTGATTCTCATCAGATATACTGAATCTGACAAAAGTATTGAGTAGAACAGAGCAGTTATTGGGATAAATAAACTGGAACCCATCATGAGGTAGTATCACGTTGTTGAATTAAACTTGCTTTTCAAACTAAAACTTCAATTTTTTGAGAATTTTCGTATTTTTTTAAGTATTTTTCTACGACTGGAAAAAAAAAATTGATGAAAAAAATTTTGCAGAAAAATTGTAGAAAAGAAATATTTCAAATTGTTTTATCGAAAATATTATTGAATTTTTAATTCCGAAAACTTTCGGTTAAGTGATATTTCTTATGTCACAATATATTTTGGATGTATTGAAGGTCAATTTTTCTTGATTTTTTAAAGTATATCGTGACTCAAATGAGAAATTGTATTGAGCATATTTCAAGTTGTTTTTATTCGGGGATCCGTTTTCCTTGTGAAATTTAAGCCTGGATTTTGAATCATGTTAACTTCATTTCTGTCCGTTCCCGCATGGACGGTCCCTGATAGTTAAACTGTTGATCAAAATTTTGTTTTCAACGTGAAAAAAAATTAATTTAGTACGATAAATGTAATTTTTTTAAAATAATCAAAAAAATCTCGAAAACTCAAAGATTCTCATAAAATATATTTGAGTTTTAAAAAAAACTTATTTCTTCCCAGCACATTGCTGGAAGCACCCACAATCCCCTTGAGGCGTCATTTCTTTAGATAGTCATAATCCGATCCGATCCAATTTTTTCGGCGGGTCCACCGATTCGATCCAAATTTTTTTTCGAATGTGCCGACCCCTGCTCCTGACTATCTAAAGAAATGACGCCTCAAAGGGATTGTGGTTGCTTCCAGCAATGTGCTGGGAAGAAATAAGTCCTTTTTAAAACTCAAATATATTTTATGAGAATTTAGTGGACATCTATGTTTTAATTGCACGTTGTAGTTCGTAACCTTGAAATGTATAAAAGTGATAAATTTCAAGGAAATCTTGTTACATGAGCCGTTAAATGCATAAAACCTTAAAGCTGCTTTTACTTTCCATTGATCTATTTCCTGATATCCGCGTATCCAAAAATCACGTTATGCCGATTTTATTGGTCAAGAAAATTCTCTACAATCGCAACAGAAAATATTTTATAAATTCATCTTAATTCGCCGAAAATTATTTTTGAAAATTCTTTGCTATAGATAAATTTAGGCAAAATGTGAATTTTTAGAGGAAACGCAATATTTCTCACGAACGCTACATGCGATTTTTTTCTCTTCTTCAAATAATCAAAGAGATAAAAACAGCTTTTTTAGAAATAAAAATCAACCTTTAATTGCATTTTAATATTTGAAAATGTCCTGAGTCAAGATTCCTGACCAGGGGTCGGCATAATTGGATCGGGTCGGTTGGAACGGATCGGAAAAATCGATCTGATCCAACTTTTCTGAGAGAGCTACCGATGCGATCCGATCCAAAATTATCGAGAGGGCCACCGATCCGATCCAATTTTTTTAAAAAACCGATCAGATCGGATGAATTTTAACTGATTTAAAAAATTTAAAATAATTGAAAATTTAAATGGAAAAAGTAAATATACGGTAAATTTCAAATTGTTAGCTAATTTGTTTTAATTGAGGCGAAATGTTTTAGTTTTAATTCCAATATTTGAACTGAAGAAAAATTAAAAAAAATGGCATGTTTAACAAATTACTAACGAAAATTAAGAACAAATGATTTCAAACTAAGAAATTATGTTTCAAGTGCTGTGAAAATGTTTTTCAAACTTCAAATCGGAAATGTTTTTCTACAAGCAACAAAATAAATTAAAAACATAAAATCCACTGTAATCGGCCTCCGGCCGATTTGGGGCTCAATAATTTAATTGACGAATAATTTTTTTTTAATTCTTAATAAAATAAAGCTTCGATGGATTTCTCCACTACACCTTTTAACGTGTGATTTTAACAGTGTGGCTACGCATTCTAACCAAAAAGTGACAGAGGGATATCCCTTGTTCAGACTTATGTTGATTAAGGTAGCTGGTTTAGATAAGCCGAATATCCCTTCAAGAATGAACAACCAAGTAAAAAGGCAGCATAACATTATCTGGTACTTAGTGAAGGAAAGTCAGGCTTCCAAAAGGGATGCATCCCCCTACGATTTTCCATCCCTATCCCTATCCCGTTTTATCCCCCAAAACGGGATAAAAACGGGATAGGGATGAAGGGATAGATTATCCCCTTTTATCCCGGGTCCGGGATAGCCTTATCCCTTTTTATCCCGTTTTTGTAAATACGAATAAAATTTTAGCATGCAGACGGAATTACGTGGGGGTACATTTGAAGGTAGAATATTGTCAAAAAAATTTTTGCGGTATTTTCGATGACTCATAACTTCCGGTTTAACCGGAAGTGAGGTTAAAATTATGTTAATTTATTTATATATTAACATAGGGGGGTATATTTGAGGGTAAAATAATCTCAAAAAAAANGGCGGTAAAGTATAGACAATTTCACGATGCGTGGGCGGCGGCTTTTCGCCTATCTTGGTCTTCACTGAGAGCCAGACAATGTTTTGCAGCCTTTTTTACTCGGTTGTTCATTCTTGAAGAGATATCCAGCTACCTAAATTAACATAAGCGTTAAGAAGGGATATCTATGTTCATGTCGCATGAATCATGGGTGTTACGAAGACTGCGATGTTATAACGAATAGAACAGCTTGCCCCAAGCCAAAATGGTAAGCTAAAATTATCTCCTCCCACGTTTTATGTCGAAATTATCTGAAATTTTGACATAACTTGTAAAAGTGTTAGGCCAAACTTAATCTCGGTCAAAATATGAAATATCGTTCTAGTTTTTTTAAATATGCAGAAAACCATCGTTTTTTGGCAATTATCCGCCGGAAAAACTATTTCCTCCTAGAAATTTTTTTCGAATTCATTAATTTTTTCAAGGTATCATACAAATACAAACAATAAACTCGGTCATTTTTTTGGATTTCGACCTTAAACTCGAAATATGATTTTTCAGGGACCCACGAGAAAATTTTCGAAAAAAAAATGCTTCGATTTTTTTTGTAAATAGGCTCAAAAGAAAGCTACTGAAACACTGATAGGAAAGTTGGCTTACGTCAAGGTGATATTTTGAATTTTTAGTGGTTAAATTAAAGCAAACGTTATTTTTGAACTTCATTTTGAAAAAAATCGAAAAAACGCGAAAATTTCGAAAAAATCTTTTCGATGATTTGGTCGGTAGTGTATTTTGATCAGGGTGCAATCTGGGTCCTTGCAGTGAGCAATCAAATAAACACACCGACCATTATACCTTTTGATTGCCAAGGTCTTGGTTTTTCGATTTCTCCTCACTAAAAGTGGCTTGACGATTGACAACTTTTAAAAATCTTAAAACTTAACATTAAGGGGAGGTTTATAGGTCTAGCTTTCATCTAACGATTCCATATCTCATATTCAAAATTTTAACAATATAGCACCATGTGCTGAGTCAATTCTAGAACACCCAAGCGTTTTTTCACAGTTATACTTTTATTAGGCCCCACATACAACTCGTCTGAAAATTCACACAGAGTACGGGATAAATAAGGTTAGTAATATATTTGTTCTATTGAACGGCAATTTTTACAATTTTTCGTCTTCAAACTAATACTTCTTGTAGACGGATGTTCAGACTAAGGCTGTTTTTTGACAAAGATAGATAAATACTAGTATTTAAATGATAGTATATATAATAGTAAATCATAATAAATCAAATTGTACTCTATCCCATAAATTCAGGGTCATATAAGGTCTTCAGAAGAATAGAAACAGCGTTTATTAAGGCAAAATCAAGTTTGTGCTGTACGGTAAGAATTTCACAATTTGAGGTGAAGCTAGCGATATACAGTTCAAATTTGAAATTTTCGTTCTACAAAATTTTCGTTTTTGAAAAATTTCGAAAATATTTTGAGAATTTTCAAAAACTATTTAAATTTTATTTGGTAAGAAAAAAACGTTTGTTTTGGTCTGAACAAGTGACAGCTTAGTTATCACCTATTTTTCAGTTTAATTCCGAATTCATAAATGATTTAAAAAAAAATTTGCACTTTTCAAAAATTTCAATCAAAAATTTTCAATTTTTCTTATTTTACATAAAATTATTTTAATTTCAAGCTATATTTTAAACAAAGACGTAGCTAAAGTAAGCTGGGTGAACCCAGCGTGTCAAATGAAGGATTTATTATATATATTCAAATACAATATACAGCACAATAAAAATGTTTTTAGCTTGTACTTATGAAAATGTATCTGACCTTTCCGTCTAAAGCTTGCGAAATTTTGTATTCTAGAAATTTTATTTTAAGCTGTTAAAAATTCAAAATCTTACATTTATATACAGTATGTGTTTTTTTACTTGCCAAATGAAAATTGGCATTAAGGTATTTACGGCCAATTAAAAATGGTAACTAGGTGGATTTTATTTTGAAAGCCAAGCTATAGCCGATAATAAGGGTTTGAAAATATAATCCACCTAGTTACCATTTTTTATTGGCCGTAATTACATAAATGACAATTTTCATTTCGCAAGTAAAAAAAACACATACTGTATTTTATTCTGTATTTTACTATCGTCCCTTTTAAGGATATCTACTGTATTGACAAATAAATTCGTAAAAAATAGTCCGATATAATTTTTCTCAAATTATGCCTTATTACTGAAGTTCAAAAATGTTGTTTTCCAAGACGATAATCCAATTTGGGGTATATAAAGATCGGCGAAACATAGCAAGTTACTTTTATTATGTATTCCATTGAATTCTGATTAAAATAATTATTAAATACACCAACTAACCATTATAAATGTGCGTACCACACTTTTCTCGCGAATAAAAAAATGGCTTCCCATAAGTAGGTAATTGGATTTCCATTAAATGGTATGGTTTCCTATTACATGTAATTTTGGGACATATTAAAAGTTGTTTCCGAAAAATTGTGAAAAAATATTTTGAAAATTTTCGTGTTTTTTCCTAAATACATGTTCAGGGATCAAAATAGGACGCCGAATCAACAAATTTTTAGAAGAAGTTGGAGCAAATTAACCTCAAAAACGAGTTTATTTTTTACTCTACATGCTTGTTTTCAAAAATTGGTTTCCATAAATGGTAATGGGTTTAAAATTAAGAATGTTATGGGTTTTCATTTAATGTAATGGGTTTCCATTATCGGGGATTTCCATAAAGGCTATTCAGTCTGAATGTTACCATTATGATAAAATCTATTTCTAGATTTTAATCTGTTTTTCATTTTCATAATTAAAATGGAACTATTAATCTGAAGTAATTAATCTTTATGGTCAGCTACATGTCTTTTCAGTTTTATACTTTTTCTTCTCTAGCACATGAATCTTAAAATCGAATTCTGACTTGACATTACCGTATTTTTGACTTTTACCTGACAAAATTAAAAATCGAGGACACATGGCAAATTTATCTCACCAAAAAAGCGTTTGAACGAATCAACGGAAAAGATTACATTGTTTTGAATTATTGCTATTAATTTCACATGACAGCAAATATCTTTCAAAATATTCTTGAAAAACTGAATAAAGATTTCTTTGTAATCGAATTGCACTTCCGGTGCACCGGATAGAAACAGGTAAATATAATTTTGACGGGTTTGATTAATTTCCCACTTTTGTTTACACATCAGCCAAAATCATTTCTATTTTTTCTCAGACTTTTGTTATTATTTTTTAACAAAAACTAATAATTGAACAATTTCAGTAATCTTAGAAAACAAATTGAAAAAACTTGAGTTCAATTAAAACCAATTTTTAATGTTTATATTGGTTAGATAATTGTGCTCAGTTTGAGCTATCTAAGAACTAAATCGGAAGACTCGTTTTCAAATGACGCGTCGTTTTTTTATCCCCAAATTTTTGAGGGATCAAATCTTTACGACAGAGCAATAAGGGGATATTGGTTGATGTTAAATCGTAGCTGGTATTATTTTTTTAAATATTAGTCATCAAGAAAATGAATAGCATCGGACTTTCCACCAACGCTTCAAAAAGCGTGAAGATTTTTTTGTAAAATAAAAATGTTGTCGTGAAATTAAATCAAATAAATGAAAACGCGCAAAAAGAAAAAAAATGGAATTAATAATGGTCGATTTTGGTGCAAAAATCAAAGAAAATTAACAAAATTAAATTAAAGTTAAATAGTAATTAAGTTAAAAATTATCTTCCTAAGAAAGATTTTATTGTCTCGGACCTTTTTTAACAGCCATTCAGATTGCACTCAATTGCATGTACGTTCATATACGTAGTAAATATTTCCAGGTTAAATTCTGGAAGAACAATATAATACTCGTATAAAGCACGTGCGACATGTCGCGCTCGCGACACATCTTGAATGTTTGTGAACTGAAAACGTGCGACTTGCATCCAATCCAAAACCTGAATTTCAAAATACGCCACTGAAATGTTGTAAAGTACACTGTAAGACTTAATAATTTTTAGCATTTCTTAGCATAAAAATAATCACGAAATATCGGTCGAGGGCCGATTATCCTCACAACAAATTGGTAATGTCCAGAGATTTTTACATTAGTTCATTAGGTTTCATTAAGTTCCTGAGCAAATAAATTTTTTTAGATTTTTGCCCAGGAACCTTATGAAATTTATTGAGCAAAAATGTTTCAGGAATTGTCTTGGCCACCATATGGTTATGAGAAATGGTGTGATAGGCTCAACACACTGCGCGAAGACCACCCTGACAAAAAATTGCATGTGAATTGCTTGTCAGGGGAACTTTTTGAGTACTGTTTCTATAGACAATATTAACAGAGATTTGCCGTAAATTTGTTATAGTATTTATTACAAAATGAAAAAAAAATCTTGTTGTTATTTTTCGCACATTTTAGACTAATTTAAATCCACTCAGATAAGAAACCATTTTTGAATGCCATAGTAGGCTCAACCTGTGTTTGAAACGGATACTATGTTACAAAATAAATTAAATTTTAACTAGCCAAATATTGAGTTGCAAAAGAAGAAATCACAGTATATATATTGACTATATATTATTAATATACAATTAGACGTGAGAGGTTGTTTGTGTCAGGAAGGTTGTTTGTCAGATTTAGTTGTTTTGCCGAAGGATTCACATGTTTAATCACAAAAACGTTGATTAAGGTTAATGATATATTAAGTTTATTTAATCATTTTATTTGATATCTAGTAGTTTTCGATATTACTATTTCATTGTCATAAGTATTTTTGATTAAGATTATAATTATTTTTTTCAAAATGTTTATTCGTCTACAAATGCACGTTATGTTGAC
>SCLH01000915.1:465830-485492 GCA_004367855.1 Oikopleura vanhoeffeni
GGGGATGGGATGGGATAGGGATGGAAAATTTTTTTGGGGATAGGGATGGGGATGGAAAATTCGGTCGGGGATCATCCCTTTTACAACCCTGCCATAAACAGAGTTTGTTTTACTCAAACATGCCTTGTTTTTCAAAAATGGTTTACATAAATGATAATGGGTTTCCAGTAAAGGGTTATGGGTCTCCATTACATGGTAATGAGGTTCCATTACAGGGGGTTTCCATAAATGGTTAGTTAGTGGATACATTCTTAACCGTCTTCATCATTATTAAAATGCAAATTTACAAAACGTTTCATTATATTCGATTTTATTATACTTTTCGGTTCATTTGCATTAATTATCACTTTTTGGTTTAGAATGCGTAGCCACAACGTTAAAATTCACACGGTAAACGGATAGTGGCTACGCATTCTACACAAAAAAAGATAGATAAAAGATATGAGAAAAATGGTAAAAATTGATTAAGGGGGTTGTGGGTGTAAAGAATGCATGATTGGAACAAAATAGTTTATATTTTTCTAGTATTGTTCAATAACAATAATGTATTCTTAAAAATTGATGAAAATTCGTTCGAGTGTGTTACACTCTGAGTGATTGTTACAATATGTCGTAGGTTTCATACTTTCATGTTTATTCAATTGAACATATTCTTATTCTTTTAAAGAAGTTATTGAATTTAATTCTTACCGCATAACACAGAGAATTTGGTGTTTACATGCGAAGTAACGAAAATGTAACAGATATGTCGATAGGTTTCATAATTTATGTTTTATTCAATATTGAAAACAAAATTGACCGACTTATTCCGAATTTTCGTGTGAATCCTGAGAACATTCTTTCACCAGTTTCCAACTCCCCGGTACCGAGTGAGCCATCTCACCAGAATCATAAAAAGTTACTTGCCGGATGACTAGAGAAGGTTTTAGTCTCCCGTATTTTATTTTGCTCATTTTATTCTTATCATCTGCCCGTTATCAACCTTCCAGTCCAGCTGGGAGGAGAGGGCTATTTCCCAGCCAATTCCAACATTCGACACCACAACTCCCCTTAGGGGTAGCAGCAATGCTGCAGATGGTTGAATTTTTTCGGAGTGATTTTGAAAAGAAAATAAATGTGAAAATTTTTAATTTTACTTTTATCGTATCAATAAAAGTGTTCATTCTTGCAAAACATTTATATTTGTAATTTCTCAACATACTTAAGATCTGTAAAAATATCAAAACCACTTTTTCATTACAACTTCATTTCCAACTTGACCCGATGTGGGATTTTTTTAAGGCAGATATTTATAAACTTCAGCATGTTCGGGTGTATGCGCTAATTAGTGGAGATCATTATCCACATGAAAAAATTTCTTTATATTGAAAGTTTTTTTTCCATGAAAATATAGAAACAGCTGTTTAGCGGAGAAAAAAATTGACCTTCAATTGAGTTTAAATACGAAAAAATGTCCTGATTTTTAAAAGTAATAGGCCTATTACACCCGCAATTTTATATTGATTTTTTGAAAAAAAATTTTTCATAAATTGCGTGCCAAAGATGCACAAACCTGTGTCACAAGCAGTGTTGAAATTTCATCAGTAGTTCAGAAACGATAATTCGATTGACCCTACCATCGGGTTGAAATACGGGAAATCAAATAGATACCAGGACAATTACACAACTGATTCGGCATGATTTTTCAAGGAGAATTTGAAAAACATTTTATAAAAAATTTTGACTCGATTTGCTAAAATTTTTCATAATATTTCTAAAAAAGTCGACAAAAAATTGACAAATGAAACATGTTATGATTTTTTAACCAGCAATTCAGAAAATATGTAAACATGCATGAAAAAGTTAAATTGGCTATTTTTTCGTTTTTATTCACAGATTTAAAAAAAAAAAAAATTTGTGTGGAAAAATGCGTGAAATTTAATGATATTTTGAACTTTTTTTGAAAATTTTACGAATTCAAAATAAAAGTTCGAACTCAAATCTTTCCTAAAATAGATAAAAAATGATTTTTAATGAGCTGATTACACATTTATTCTCGTTCAGCTAACGATAACAAGCACAAAAAAATGAACCAACTAATTATTTTGGTAAGTTAAATTGACGCCAGTCTGTCACATCGCTGCTACCCCCTTAAACATGTTTGCTTAAATGAAAATCAATAATTTATGACGAAAGTTAACAAAAATATCTATTTTTAAATAAGTTATAGCTGTCACCTACAATACAAATCAGGGGTTTGTTGCCTTGTGGGCGCCACTCATTGGCCCGTTTGATTTTAAGTTGATATAATACCGCAACCCCCCGAACGAGATCAGACTAGGTAACTTATGCTTGGCACTTTATATACCAGACTAGCAAAATAACAAGAAACCGAAAAAATTTTCTGATAAAAATTTTTTAAAATTTTTAGTTTTTAATTATAAAAGTTTTTTATTTTTTAACTAGCTGCTGAAAAAGTCGAAAATTATGCGAGCAGGAATTTTCGACATCAGTGTGAGGGGTTAAAATATACAATGACGAAGATATTATGAATTAAAAAACTATTTGAAATTATATAATGCTTATTAAGTTTAACCTGTACTTGGTTGCTCAGTAGATTCTTGGATGGACATTTTTTCGGGAGAAAGAGTTTCACACATTGGATCTGGATTAGTAGATGCAAGCTAAAATAAGATTTTATGATATTGATAATCATATCATATTAAAAAATGGATTTGAAACCAAATATATTTCCAGTTTATTTTTTAATTTTTTCCCCGTCATAATCATTTTCAGTCGGAAAGAAATTATTTTTTAAATTTGTTACTATTTCAAACGCAACAAACTCCTCCATATTTCTCAACGGAACGACATCTCAAAAACGTTCACTATCTCAATAGCACGTGTTCGAATCCCACTGATGTTGTCTCAGTGATTGTGTTTAACACAAAACAGTCTTAGCGATTAATTGAGTGATTACACACCGATCAAATTTAGCGGTCCCAATATCAAGCTCCCTTGCCTATAATCATTCTCAAGACAATCAGTGAGACAACATAAGTGGAATTTGAACACGCGCTATAGAGATAGTAAACGTTTTTGAGATGGAGTTCCATTGGGAAGAAGATAAAATAAATCTAAAAAATTTTATAGGAGAATTCGAATAAAATAAACAGTTTAAACAAAAACATTTGTCGCCGTTTTACTTACAGGATATGTCCAAACTGATCTATGAGAGCAACTGTCAGTGCATACAAAATCGCAGTTTCTCTGGTCACGTGTTGAGCATACGAAATCACAAGTAACACCACATGGTTCTTCTGTTTCGGTAACAACTGTTGTGGGTACTGTTGTTGTGGTAGTAGTTGTTGTTGTGGTCGTGGTTGTTGTCGTGGTTGTTGTCGTGGTCGTGGTTGTTGTCGTGGTTGTGGTTGTTGGAGTGGTTGTTTCGTCGGCTACACATCCGGGACCAACACACACAATATCACAGTTTCTCATATCTGATGGACTTAGAATAGGGTGGAAAGTCTTAATATTTACTTAGGAAAACTTAAAGTTAAAAAATATAACAGTTATCGGATTACCTTTTGGGCATTTCGCTCCAAAACGTCAAAAAAATATTTAAAATGCCAGCAGATATTCTATTATTTGATAATTGCTAAGAAAGGGCTTGAAATATGATTTCTATTATTTTATTTTTTCAACAATACTTTTTTTCACGTTTCGTATGGTGGTTCCTACATTTTCTGCAGTTGTTTGATCATAAAAATGCACCAAATCGATTGTTTATGTTTTGAACGCATATTATCGTATAAAATAAAAATGACAACAAAATTTTTCTTACAAATTTTGCGTTTTTCCGATTTGTTATTAAGTATTTTTCTCAAAATTATGTTCAAAAATAACGTTTGTGTTAATTTGACCACTTAAACTTCAAAATATCGGGTTGACGTAAGCGAACTTTCTCTTCAGTGTTTCCCGAGCTTTCTTTTGAGCTTATGTTAAAATTTTGGTTTATTTCAAAATAAAACCGGGGAGGAGATAGATTTTCCGATTTGGCTTAGGTCCTCTTGTGTCGCTTATGTGTGAAGAAGTGTGGTTATACAAAAAAGTTTTGGCATATTTTTTTCGCAAGTTGAAGGCTAGTTCTACAAAGTGGCCAATCTGAATAATATCTTGGAAGCCCTGTTTGGCTAATGTTTCATCGGGGATATGTCAAATTAGGAACCACCACACCCTTAGGTCAAAAGTACGTGAAAAGCATTTCTTGCTTCAAATTTGAGCTGAGATTGTGTTTTATTTTTGAAATAGTTTTTCAACGGTGTTTGATAATTAATTGACAAATTCGATACATAATAAAATTGGAAAATTATTATTTATTCAGAAAAACCTTTTGGACATTTTTTACCAAAATAAATTAACCATAAAACGAACTGTGTGATAACAAAAACAATGCTCAATTTTTGTACCTAACTTCGAATTAAAATGACATACAATTTAAGAAGTAAGATTTTTTAGATTTCAATCTGTTATTTCTTATTCATTAACAACGAGATTAAGTTTTTTTGGAAAACAAAGCTCGTAACCCCCTCACACCCAAACGCCATTTGGAGACGCAGTTCAAAAGACTTTTTTTTCCACTTTTTTAATAATTTTCGACTTATTTTTGTAAATAAATCCTAGCCTAAATACGAAAAATAAAATCAAAATTCTGAGGAGACCAAGATTTAGGAAATAACCTGAGGCTACTTCTGGTACCATTCATTTTTTTGGTCTTTATTGAGAGTTTTATTTTTTCTCAAGTGATTTCTTTATAAACTCAAAAAAAACACTCAATTGCGCGAATAATTATTTTTTGAATAAATCAGTTTATTTTATTCAGTAATCTTATTTTGAATGTGGTGACAACGGATTTTCACATAAAATCTGCATCATTATTCTAAAAAAAACAATAATCTCTGTAATAAAGAGTTTTCAAAAATGTAAAAAAGTTTGATTTTTAGTTAGAATTCGAGGCGAAGCGACAAAAAGCACAGCTGAAGCTTGATTAACTTAAACATCTTGATCAAATAAATTTGTTTTTATCCTCAAAAATAGGTTGCTTACGATTTTCAAAATGTACTTTTTTGGCACAGAAAAAAAATTGTTATCATGTCGTAGGCTAATAGATAGAGATATTTTCTTATCAGAAAACAGATTCAGAAAGCCAAGGTTTGAGTTATTCATTTATAATTTGCATATCACTCTGGAAAAATAGTTATATTAAAATTAATTAATTTCATTTTAATGGCGTATATCGATCAAAGTTCCCCTCCAAAGTTCAAGTCGAAAACTATTTTTATTCAATTTGTTTCTGATTTTTGTGCGTGCATTTTGGCGCAACGGAATACGAAAACTTGATTTTTAGACGATGAGATAAGCTATTTTAAATCAGAAATCATATTTCAATAGCCAGTGTTCTATTGAATCGTTTGTAATTCATATGTGATTTTAAAAAATGTATGGTTTTCCGATGAATTGCCTGAAACTAAACCTCTAATTTGTCTTGCATTTATCCAGCCACACAGAATTAAAATGAAAAAAAAATTACTAGCCTCCAATTTAAGTCTATCCTTAATCTCGGGTCATGAAATAATGAAATATTTTTATCGCCTTTATTATCTCCGTAATAACAGCTTAAAGTCGCGTCCCCAAATGGCGTTTTGGGTGTGAGGGAAATTTGAATGGTTTTGGGTGTGAGGGGGTTAAAACGACGGAGCTAAATATTTCTTTAAGATTCCAAATTATATCCAAAAGTAAAATTTCTCACCTGGCTTAGAACTCTACGATTCCGCGCAATCAACAGAGCATGAACAAGAATCTTCGCCTGTTGTAGTAGTAGTTGTGGTTGTTGTAGTGGGGTTTGGTAGTGGTTGTTGTGGTTGTTGTGGTTGTTGTGGTTGTTGTGGTTGTTGGTGATGTGGTTTCTGCGTGAGGTAGGTATTATATAAAAAATTAGTGTTCAGTTCACGTTATTATAAAAAAATTTGAATTTTTAGTGATTAGAATTGCCGATATCTTCTTAAATACTGGGCCAAAAATTAAGTCTATGAACAATTATGAAGAACACACTCATCTTTCCGAATTTCAATGAAATTTATTTTTGACCAATGGGAAGCCTAGTTCTTTCAATAAAAATTAAAGCAAAAGAACAAATTTTGCCCCTTAAAATTATGTCACAATATATTCTCTATTCACACTATGTGGAATATTCCGGCCCTGATTAGCAAACGTAGTGTGTTTTTAGTAGTAGGGCCGGGATATTCCACATATTGTGAATATGGGATATGCTTTCGATTTGTTCATAACTACCACACTCGAATGGTTGATTAAATTAGTGTGAATAATTTGGTACCAAACTGGGAGTTCATCAATTTCTGGAGTTGTTGTTTCTGTAACACATCCTGGACCAGTACAGACAATTTCACAATTTCGAATATCGTCACCTTGTTGGAGTCGGAGATTTCCACAATCTACATCACATGTACATGAAATTTCGTCAGTTGTTGTTGTGGTTGTAGTGGTGGTTGTTGTGGTGGTTGTAGTAGTGATTGTAGTAGTAGTTGTAGTAGTGGTTGTGGTTGTTTTTGTAGTTGTAAGTGTTGTGGTGTCTGTGGGAGGTAGCTAGTATACACAGAATATAAAAGACACGGGACTCACCGCGGGAGTTTACAAATGCTGATTTCAGTTTTCTATTGAAAAAGTATGCTACCTGTTTTCGACAATTCAATTTGTTTATTTTGCAAATATGTAGGCCTCCCGAGCAAAAAATGAGCACCCGATAAAAAGGTCCTATGAATTTGAAAATGTCGGACTTAGGATAGTTTTTGACGCTTGAAATTTCAGTCGACAATTTTTTTGGCTCCGACCACTCGGTGGCGCTGTTTAAGGTGGTCAAAAATCGTTTTTTCAACAAAATGCAAAATGTTCATCTTTTTTCGAACTTTGACCGCCCAAAACAGCGCCACCAAGTGGTTGCACCAAAAAATAATTCCGCAAAAATTTTGACTTACAAAAACAACATTATGTCCAAAAATTTCGGACTCATAGGACGTTTTTATCGGGTAGCTGATTTTTTGCTCGGGAGGCCTACAAATATGATATTGAAATGAAGTTTAAAATGATTCTTTTCACCGTTTCGTTCGGTTATTTGATCTCAAGCCGAGATATTGATAATGAATCAATAATAGAATGAGATAGTAAGATTTAACAAAGAAATCTGAAATAACCACGAAAATCTGTATGGACCTTATTTATAGTTTTGAAACAGTGTTAATTCCATTTACATTGCTCAATGCTAGTTTTATTTTCAAAAGCTACGAAAAATATTCATAATACATGTATAAGATTTCTATGGTTGCTGCCTGAGTCGAGCGATTATTTGACGATTACTGCCATAATCACGTGATTTTTTGAAAATTGGTATTTTTTCGCAATTTTTATTTCGCCGATTTCTAATTAAATTTTTTCTATAAGGAACCAACTATTTTACCTGAGAATATGTATACTTGCTTAGATTGTTAATTTCAGTCTAATTGAACTATCCCGAACTTTGCCGTAGAATCGGTTTATAGGTTATGTGTAGAACTTCCGAAAGTTTTATTTACATAAGTAAAAATATTATTTTGGATTATTTGTGAACCATACAGCTTGAAAAATACAGATTTTTGATAAAATTGCTAAAAAATTGGTTACTGGTATTTTTTCTAAAAATTGTCATTATCAACACTGGCCGCGGCATGCGCAAATTTTAACCGTCAATAATTTTTTTTCGATTTATGACCTCGACCGATAACAGCTGACCATAACTACATTTTCCCAGAGAAAGTTTTTGAAAAAAAATATGTTCGAAAATTTTGAAAAAAATTATACCATATAAAGGTCATTTTGAACACAAATGCGTGGGCGGAAATCATTAAAAATTTATAGCTGCGCGCCCCAGTGTAGGTTTGGTAGTGTTAAATTATCCATATATTACGACTTACATAGTGGCTCAGGTCCGCTGACCTCCGCGCTATATGAAATCGGCAATTTAAATTTAAAACCGGTATTTTCACCAGTGACAATACCGGCAAAAAATAAAATGTTCATTTTTTTTCTTTTCAAATTATACGCCTTAATTTTTTTCCCGTTTTTTGCTCAACCCCCTAATTTCAAAGTTAGATTTTGGCCCGGTTCGCTTCCTAACTATATATAACTTTCAATTTTAATATGTTATATTTCATTTTCGATATTTTCTAAGCGACTTCTACCAAGCTATTACACTATTACTACTGTACTAGTATATTGAACTTTCTGTAATTATCTTGCTACCAAACTGGAATCAAATCAGTATCTGGAGTTGTTACAGTAACACATCCTGGACCGATACAGAGAATTTCACAATTTCGAATATCGTCTCCTTGTTGAAGTCGGATATTTCCACAATCTACAGAACATGTACATGCATTCTCATCAGTTGTTGTTGGGACTGAAATCAGGTGAAAATGCATTTTTTATGAAAAAGTCGGACACCCCAGGGCAAGAAAAAAAATGACAAATTTTTAAAATAATCAAAAAGTGTAAAACATGTTAAATTCAACAAGGAATTCCAATCGCTCTTTGGCGGGCAAAGTTTGGCATTTTTGAATTCAATACTCGAGCTTTCAAAATCTAGTCAAGACTTTCATCTTTTGGCGCCCACTTTTGCCTCATTTAGTAATATTTTAGTTATTTAGCAAAAAATTTGTTTTGAGACACTACGGTGGTAAGTTAAGAAGGTTTTGGGTGCTGGATTGCATGCAAAAATTATTTTGCTTTGTTTGATAAATTGAACAAATAAATACAATTCGAGGTGTCATATAGATAAATATGACATGGTTCGGACCCTCCTCCCATTGTGATTAGCCTTGTTCATACGAGCGCTAAGCCAATCAGCTTCCGGCTGAGTCACAAGGCCAGCGCTATAAAAGCTAGGCTAAAGCCTGATTCTTATCAGTCAGATATATTCGGCTCACAACCAACTCTAAAGTTAAACTCTAATAAATACTATAGCCAAGAGCTAACCAACTCATATCTTGTTAATACTTATAGTTAAGCAATTGCAGGGATAACTATAGAATATAAACATTCTATTAGTTATACAACGGGTTAATCGATCCTGAGAAATCCACTGCGACGAATAAAAATTTTGTAATTCGACTTCGAAGTCTTTTTTTAGAGTTTAACCAAAAAATAGCGTATCACATAAATATGAACAAAAATGAAATTTGAATAGCGAAATTGAATCCTTCTTCAAAAACTGACCTAGAAAAGTATTTTTAAATAAGTCTTACACTATTATTAACAGAAAACAGGCCTCTTATTGTTTGTTATGATATTGACATGCTGCTTTTATGTTTATAGCGGGGCGCGCTTTACGTCTGATTAAGATAGATAACCTCAAAATGATAAAAATAAAACTTTAACATTTGATATATGTTTTTGTGCTCAATATTTTCTGACTACACGAAAACAAATTCTAAATAATATAAGACAGTTTTTTCGAACTTTACGAAATTCACTTTTTTTAATTTTTACGAATGACCCAAACTTAATCGGTTTAAAAAAATCGTAACACATTGTGGTTAACGATATTTCTGATTTATTTTTAAAGTTTGAATCAACTTGGAAATAAACTCCGCGAGTTATTTCCTGCTGGAAAAAATTAAGGATTGAGAATATCGTTTTCATGAAGTCTTTTACGACCTTATTACCATTTTTAATAGAAATTGACATATCTCAAAATTATAAGAAGTGTTCACGGAACAATATTTTTATTTATTTTTAAGTTCCAACATTCCAAACAAAATTTATAATGCTTCAAAAAGTAACCAAAAACTCGCCAGAAATTTCTGTGTTAGCACCCTGAACCCTTTTAAGTATCTCTAAATTCATGCCAAAATAATTCGAAGCTTACAAAAATCACATTAACACCCTATCCTAGATCTGTTTCTGGAGTAGTTGTCAAAATTGGATCAGTGACTACAGGATCTGTACAAGGTACGTTACAGTCCAATGCACAATTAGCGTCATTGGCATCACATACGAATCTACAGATGGTGCACTCGGTAGTTGCTGTTGTTTGTTCAGTTGTTGTAATGACTGCTGAACTGAATTCTGGGCTGAATTCGGTGCTTGTTATTTGAGGACATCCAGGGCCAGTACATTCGATTTGACAATTTCGGAGATCGGTCAAAGGAGTGATTCGCTGGCTACAATCAACAACACACCCACAGAAATCAGAATCTATAACAGGCTGAACCATAGTACAGGGAGAGGCCTCATATATCGCCGAATTTGCCGAAATCGCCGAAAACAACCTATGCAATTTTAAAATTTTTAGCTTAATTCCTGTTAGTGCCCATATGTCCGAAAAATTCAATTTTGAGAAAATTACGTAGGTTTTTGAATTTTTCATTACAAGTTAATTTGCGTGCGTCATGAATGACGTCATAGTTAAAGATCAAATTTATCAAATCAACTTTTTTGGTGGAGTCGGTAAGTTTTAAATTATTAATCAATATTTCTGTACTCATATCGCCAAAAGTGCCAATATCGCCGAATTTTATTGGAAAAAATTCTCGGCGTTATTGCCCCCCCCTCCCGTAGTATCAGTTGGAGTCTCCAATTTGGAGAGGGAAAAAAAGAGGAGCGAGCAAAAAGAGGAGAAAAGTATAGCATTTTTAGTGCAGCATAAATAAAAACTGAAAGTGTAAAAATTAATTAAAAGAAAATATTGAATTGCTCACGTGGTATTTCCGGACGTGCCGAAATGATACTTCTGGCCCAATTGATACTTTGAGATTAACTTAATAATATCTGACACAAAATTTAGTTCAAAGCATCATCCTTTCACGATATGGTGACTTACAAAGCTCTCTTTTATATTTTTGAACACTCAAAAGAGAAAGTTTGCTATCCAAGGTGACTAAATAAGTCTACAATTCATTAATTTCTTTCATTATTTAGTTTTCTCGCCGCTGAATGCAACCACAAACTGAACCATATTTAGTTAATTTCTTGACGATTTTTAGGCCCAATTTTGAATTTCAAAATTTTTTATGCAATGACCTAATTAATCGAATTCGGTGGTTGCAATAGCTTAAAAATTAGACATATTTGAGTAAAATTACAAAAAACTGATACGGACTTAGACTTAGCCGAAACGTGGGTATATTAAACGTACAATGTTTGACATAAAGTCGAATTGAGCATTCCTAATGTTTTTAATAAGTGATTTCATAACAATTTATTTTTGAATATATTTTCTGAACTATCGTAGTCTATAAATCACGGAAAATGTCATTCTTTATAGTTTTTCTTGTAATTCGGAACAATAAAATACTGTTTCAATGTGACGCATTCTGCGTTAACGTGTTTAGAGCACAAATCATAACGGTAATTTGGGCGAACAAAAAAAAAGTTTAGTCTTTTTTTGCCATTCCAATTTAATTCCTGTTATAGAATGTAGAGCAATATATTACGACCCCTTGGGTTTGTATCAGTGGTACCAGAAGTGTCACTCAAACTATAACTTCGTGGATTATTTTTTTCAAGAGAAATATTCATTTTTGACGGTAATTAAACTAAAAATTTCATTCCTTTTAGGTACGTGAAAAAAATAAACAAACGCCTAGCGTTCGTTCAACCTAGGTACAAAAAAGCCTAGGATTTCGTACGACAACCAGGTACTAGAAGCCGTCGTGCCTAGTATAATTCAAATTTAATGCCACGGTCGAAAGCCTGGTACTATTCTGTAACGTTTAAAAATTTCAAATCAAATTATATTAAGTGAAGCAGTTAAAAAATTACCGATAATTATTTGTCTGTTAACATGACATTTCAGGCAGTTAATGCATTTTTGCTCCATTTGAAAGTTCTTAAATCTGATTGTCCAGATAATATAGGCAAACAAATTGTACAAAAATCAATTTTGGCTTGTTATGCCAAAACCAACGAAAGGTCAAAATTTGAAACATTTTTAACCGATTACGATAAAACTAAAATTTTGAAAGAGTTCACATAATATAATTCAAAAATTGATAATAATTCTAACAAAATTTTTGACCTCGATAAAATAAATAAAATTATCGATAATTTGGTGATCAAAAATAAAGGTTTGACCGATGTACCTTCTCTGAAAAACGGTACAAACCATGCAAGAGAAGTTGGTTTTTGCGCTGTACCAACATTAAAAAACGCCAATTCAGAAATTTTCAATGTGGGTTTTTCCGCTGTACCCTTATGCAAAAACGGTACAAATTCTGCAGAACACTTTGGTTTTTCCGCTTTTCCAAAGCCAAAAAACGGCAAATTTAAAATTTCTCATGTGGGTTTTTCCGCTGTACCCAATTTAAATAACGGTAACGGTTCAATTTATGAAAATAGTTTGTCCGCTGTACCCATACAAAAAACGGTACAAATTTTTAAGAAAAAGTTGGTTTCGCTCCTGTAGCCAATCAAAAAAAAAGATGACTTTAAAATTTTCAATGTGGGCTTTTCCGCTGTAACAAATCAAAATAACGGTAACGGTCCATTTTTTAAAAAAGGTTTGTCCGCTGTACCTTCATCAAAAACCGTACAAACTTTTCAGACCAAGTTGGTTTCTCCGTGGTACCAAAATCAAAAAACTGTTAGTTTGAATTTGATAATGCAAGGTCTTCCGAGTTACCTCATAGAAATACCGGTAAAATTTCCATTTTTAAAACTGTTTGGCCGCTGCATCCTCACCAAAAACGGCCCGAATTTTGTTAATTCAAGACGGTTTTGACGCGAAACACCAAATTTTCAGTTTTTTTAAGCGATAAAATTCGACAATTGTTTTTTGGTCCGATTGACAATTTTATGTCTCGGACTTTTCCTAACGGTAATAAAAATCTGGGGGGACGAAGCCATCAGATTTATATTGACCTGTAATCGCGGTTTCCCTCGTATTAAAAACTTTTGTAAAATACGGTATGTTCACGTTCCGAAAAAAAGCAAAATTAACATTTTAAGACATCCTGCTCAAAGAAATTCAACTCGCAAACAATTGTAACGATTACCGGTAAATGCTGTTGGTCCGAAAACTCCAGAAACCAACCCATTATTAATTATGCATACTAGCGTTATTTACCGTTATAATTAATGATGGCGGGCTGTTACAATGTAACCCATTCTGCGTCAACGTGTTTTCGAGCACAAATCATAACGGTTATTTGGGCGAACAAAAACACAGTTTCGTCTATTTTTGCCATTCCAATTTTATTCCGGTTTTAGAATGTAGAGAAATAAAACTTACGTTAATAATATTACGACTCCTTGGGTTTGTATCAATACCTTGTTCATTTTAAATCAAATAACGTCAATTCTAGCGTCTTTAAAAGCGAGCTCAAATTTTGCTTTACTTTTCAAACAAAAAATGGTTCAGCCTAGTCTGTGGTGAAGGTATGATCCATTGTAGTTGAAAATGTGGATGTCTCATCTCCTAACCCTAAATTGGGATCAGCGTCCTCGCATCCATCACAAACCAAATCACAATTTTTTTCTCCATTTTCAAGTCGGACACAAATAAATGAGCAAGTTGGAACACATGCTGTTACTGCATTCGTGGTTGTTGTTGATCCAGATGTTGCACTTGTTGCTTCAGTTGTTGATGTTCCTTCAGTGGTATCGGGTTCCTCTTCACAATCTACGCCTACACATACGATATCACATGTACTTATTTAAGGCTGGTAAATTCAATTAAGTTTTTTAAGTCTCTGAGGCTACAAATCTCAATTGAGTCTCAAAGTATTTTAAACCTCGAAAAATTTGTCGATAAAAATACCATAAAACTTTTAATGAAACTTCTAATCAATTTGTCAAATTGAATTTTAAAATAATAATAAAAACTTTATATCACCAACCGTAAAAAAGTTATTTAATTTAACTTTTTATTGCCATTTTCTCTCAAATATATCTAAATCGCCGATTCTTACAAAATGGATAACTAATCGAAAAATTTGATTAAATCAGTTTTAAGAAAGGTTCACTTGTTATATAAAACAAATTTAAAAACCTTAATCGATTAATCCATTTATCACACATTTGTAAATATCCCGGCCGTGTTACTTAAAAACAAACTACGTTTGCTAATCAGGGCCGGGATGTTTACAAAGGTCTGATAAAGGGATATAAAACAAATTAAGTTTCTCAGTTCTATGTTAATTTTTTTCAAGTGCATTTTCCGAATCTCTTTTTTTGACAAATGAAATGATCTAATGATAAATTGTTATAAAATTGCGGCACACATTAAGATATCAAACGCTTCTTGGCCGATTGCGAAAAAATGGTAAAATACAATCAGAGCAATATATTTATACAAAAGTTATTGAACCCTAGTTAATTTATGAGAATTTTTTGGAAAAAAACTCGTTAAAAATCAATTGCAAAATTTTTTGACTTTATGCTTTTCCAGGAATTTAATAGGAAATAAATCGGATATGTTACATATCATATGTAGTTATCACAGTGAATCGTCAAAGTTGAGCCTTAAATGAGGCTTTGAAGCATCAACGGAATTTTTTTTGGCCTACAAGGGTTAAAGAATGCTTTTTGACGGAAAAATCTAACATTTGAAAAATTTGATCAGCCTGACTGATATCAGTATTTTGTGTAATTGGGTCATCTTCGCAGACAAAATTACAATCACAACTTATTACAGGTTCAAGAGTTATTGTCGTTGTTGTAACTGCAGTTGTTGTAGGCACAGTAGTTGTTGATGGCGCAGTTGTCAAAGGCTCCAATGTAGTTGTAGAAGACACGTCGCAATTCGTGCAAACAATTTCGCAGTTTTTCAAGTCACCTATATCGAGGTATAATATTTTCTTGAGAATTTTTGATTGGGATTTTCCCAAATTATTGCTATAAAAAATGTGTGGGCGTAAATAATGTGTCTGATTTTAAACCATATGAATTACCCGCCCTCAGAGTACAAATCCTAAATATGTGAATGATACAAACAACGCAAGATATTAGCACCCAATCAAAACCCTTGATTGCGGAATAGGCCGATTTCATTGGTCAGATTAACAAAGGATCAACCAATCAATTGCTCAGATTTTGCATTTTTCAAATATTTAGGATTTGTACTCTGAGGGCGGGTGATCCATATCCTTTTCTTAACGAAACTCCATCTCAAAAACGTTTAATATCTTTATAGCGCGTGTTCGAATCCCACTGATGTGGTCTAAGTGATTGTCTTTGTGATTGCATGAGTGATTACACACCGAAAATTTAAGCGGTCTCATTATCAAGACCCTTGTCTATAATCATACTCAAGACAATCACTAAGACAACATCAGTTTGTATTCGAAACGCGCTATAGAGAGTATTAAACGTGTTTTGAGATGGAGTTCGTTAGAAAAAGGATATTTGTTGAATTCAGTCTCAGGTCTCTAAGTGGTACAACCTTAACTGGAACGAACTTCTTATCTTGTTATAAGTTTTGAAGGCAGTCGAATTTAAATTTTGTGTCTTTTACTGGTGCATGTTGTTGGTGGGGCTTTTGAACTTCTGTTTATATTTATGAAACTGTCAAGTAGCTGAATTGCACAAAAAGGTTTCAACACGATCTTTCTAAGATTTTCTCGAATTATTATGGTTTTTGATATCAAAAACAGAACAAGTAGAAAAAAAAATATATAAAATTTTTACAAAGAAACACATATAAAACGGCTTACTTTTATCAATTTTGTTATTCACAGAATTTTCATTAAAATCGGAAATAAAATTACAAAATTAATCAATTAAGATCTGCAAACCTTTTTGTTGATAGTGCTTGTTGAGTTTTTAATTTCTCATGGCTTTTGCTGGACCAGGTTCAAGGTCCAATTAAAAGAGAGATAACTCTCTCCAATTTTGTTGGTCCGCTCAAAACCCTAGAAAAAATAAAAACTTAACAAGTAGCTTTTACAGAAAAAGTATACTCTTTTCTAATTGGTACAGTTTTGTCGGGTCGGTATTTGTACAATTAAGGGTGTTGAATTTTAAATAATCAATATCCTCCGCCAACGCATAATTCTGAAAGATACGTTATTCCGTAATCCAAGAGAAAAGATGTTCTTCGAAAATAATATACCTTCCTATTTCAATAGCAGCTCTATTTCCACAATCGACAACACAGACACAATTGTCGTCTGTTGTTGTCATGGTGGTTGTAACCGCAGTTGTGGTTGTAACCGCAGTTGTGGTTGTTGCTATAGGTGTTGTTGTCTCTGGAATGCATGTCTGTAAGACACAGGTCTGAACTCCATCGTCGAGTGCACAAGCAGCCACTGTATCAAATCCTTCGTTACATGAACAAATTCCATCGATGCAAGATGAATCTTCAGGACAAGCTTCAGTACACACTCCTTAGCCCGGGGTCAGAACTGATCACATTAATTCTATATGCATGTCTATTACGGCACTTGCTGGGGGCTTTTATGCCACTTTTTCAGCCAAAATTTGTATATAATTCGGGGTTTGTAAACGATTTATCCGATTTAGTTCTTTGATAACCATAACGTTAGAATGTTATGTGTTATTTACTTAATTATATTCTTGATTTAAATCAGTAAAAAATAACTAAATTGGTATCATTTCTAGTTTTCCAGAAATAAGCGCTCAAAGTCGCGCCTATATATAGGTTTTTGGGTGTGAGGCAAAGTTCTGATTTCTGGGTGTGAGGAGGTTAACCCTTGGAAGCTCCAAACCTCATTTGAAGATAGTAATATTTCAACTTTTCATAATTGATCGGTTAATTACTCGACAGACTTTATATCCCCTATTCACACTTTTGTTAATATCCCGGCCCTGATTAGGAAACGTAGTGTGTTTTTAAGTAGTAGGGCCGGGATATTAACAAAAGTGTGAATAAGGGATATGAAATAACAGCACAAAGTTTCAGAGTTGAATTTGAAAATATAAAATTAAACTTTTGTCACCAACCGTTCAAAAGTTATTTAATGGGATAGCGATCGTGCTGTTTTTAGGTTACTTTGAGGTCTCCAAATAGCACCAAATTGCTAGTGAACCATAAGAAATCATAAACTGATTAAAAAAATAATTGAAAATTTCAAAAAAAAATTTGATTAATTTTCTCAGCAAAACATAAAAACCAAATTTTCGACCAAAAAACTCAAGAATTTATCACTTATTCTGATAAATTATTTTGTAGATAAGGGATAGATTTACTAAATCGCTATTCTCAAAAGTTTCTAAGCAGTTTTATTCTGATAAATTGGAGTACAAAGGTACATTTCTACGGCCCCTTAATTTTACTTTCTGTTCCAATTTCGCCGAAAAAAGTTAATTCACTTATTTCATATTTATATTCAATCCTATTGAATTAGAAAGATTTTCTAGGGTAGTCAGTTATCAGGAAAGCCTGCTATACGTAGAACTTATTTTTTTGTTTTCAAATTATGAAAACTTCAAAAAAATATTTGCCTGACACGCTTTGGCATAAATTTTATTTCCTCGTTTAGTCCTAACTAAACTCATTTTCAAATTCAAATAATCTAAGATCAAAGCGAGAAAAGGCACTATTAAAAATTTGCAATTAAAACATTTAAATAATATTAAACTACTACAGGGGGGGGGCAATATTTCCGAATGTTTTTTGGCAAGAAAATTCGGAAATATGGGGAACATTCGGAAATATTGGGCCGGACCTATTGGGCCCCCCCTGTTTCGCTTTTATTGCATCTTCTGGTTTTTCAAATACAGTAAAGAAATTAAACTTCATAAACTTGAATTTGTCAAAATTTAGAGAATTCCTGCGCACAATTATTATGAGTAAATAAATTAGATCAGTGTTTTACTTAAAAACTGCTCCCCATTTTAGAAAATAGCAAAGCGCTTGTGATTCTGCTGGCAGTTTAGAACCGATTTGAGTTTGCGTATGTAGTATGCCTCAGAGTATAAACGGTCATAATAACTTCTGAAACGTTTGGCTATTATTTTTAATTTGCTACGGAAAAAATCAAGTTTAATATTGTAAACTTTGGGAGGTTTCAATGTGCTCGATTTTGCGTCTCTTAAAACTTCATTTGCATCGTTTAAGTAACAAAAAATTTATTTTATACGGTGATCAAGTGATCAATTTTCGTTTGAAAATATATAATATATTATATTTATAAATTTCGCATATGATTATTAAGTTTTCATTATAAACTTTTATTTAATACTCCACAAATTTGCACCAAAAATCTCAAAAAAATGATTGCAAAATACTTTGAGGTTAGTTCTGACCCTTGCCTGGACAAGAATCTCCAAAATCACAATGCAAGGCACAGTTTCGTTCATCCCTATTACAAACCATAATACAATTTCTACATGAAGGTGGCGCTGTTGTCGTTTCTAGAACTGCAGTTGTTGTTTCAATTCCGCAATCACATTCGCAAGAATCATCATCAGCACCACATCCAATAACTCCACCACATTCCGCTGGGCAGCAAACACCTTCTGGCTTAATCAGTGTTCAAAATATTGTATTTCAAAATATTATTAGTTGAATATTCTTTTTTACCGTTTGAAACATACAGCCTGAGTTTTCTCGTTTACTGCGTTTTTTATCCCGCAAAAAGGAACCAATCAGAAACTGTTATTTCGGATATTCACCAATCACCATCGAGTATTTTTGCGGAATAAAAAAACACAGTAAACGAGAATACTCAGGCTGTAAATAACAAAAGAGTTACAGCAAGATATTTCCAAATTAATCCTTTATCGACAAGTGTTAGGTCGATATTCTAGTTAAATTGAAAAATAAGCGAAAAAAGAATACTCGATTAGTGTATATTTTAGCACTTTTATTTACACCAACAAGAACCAAACAAGTGGTATATTTTTTGGAATCTTCGTTAAAATAGAAAAAAATTCCAATTTAAATTATCGAATTAATGAGATAGAAATACGGTCCCAGATCAGGAAAACAAAATTATTGTATATCCTTTTACCAACGGAACTTCATCTCAAAAACGTTTAGTATCTCTATAGCGCGACTTCGAATCCCATCAATGTTCTCTAAGTGATTGCTTGAGTGATTACACACCGATCAAATTTAGCGGTCCCAATATCAAGCACACTTGCCTATAATTTTACTCAAGACAATCACCACGACAACATTATAGTAAACGTTTTTGAGATGGAGCTCCGTTGGTAAAAAGATATATACCACAGTGAAAAGTGTTTGAAGTTGACCATACAAGGAATTATCAGAAAATATGAATACAATTATGAAAACATAGGCTTCTAAACAACTATTCAAATTTTAATAATATTATATTTTGGTCTCGAAAATTCTCCGTTTTCAAACCAGACCTGTGACAGAATACCATATCTGAGTGAAATTGATGTTTTCGCGCGAAATCTGTTCTCTTGCTCATTATTTTTTTTATGTTCCGAGAGAGTCATAATAATTTGCTCAACAGTGATTGTTTCGCGCGAAAACATCAATTCGGTATTCTGTCACAGCTCCACTGGTTTTTTTTAGGTTAAACCGACCTATTTAACTTAAATTTATTTTAAATTTAGAAATTGTGCATTGAGTTGTTCTCGAAATTCCAAGTAATTTTAATCTGTTGTGGAATTGATCGAAACATACCGTGCTAATTATGG
>SCLH01000915.1:544580-565240 GCA_004367855.1 Oikopleura vanhoeffeni
CATTTTCGGTTTTTCTCATGAACTGTTAGTTTTCAGTATATTCCACCGAGAAAATGTCAAATCAGAGTCGCATACTCCCTTAAGGGGGTACCCCTCATGAAATAAGGCTGAACCAACAAATTTTCCCGATTTTATTTTGAATATTTTTTGGTGGAAATCGTCGGAACAATGTTCTTTGGGAAATTCCTTATTTCATATTGATATAATCTTATACCAATAAAAGTATAAAATTGAACTTTTACAATTTCTTGTTAAAATCCTCTCAGACTCCTAGTGCGAAATCAAGATTTAAAATCAACCAAATCGGCCACTATATCTTTCGGTACTTGACACAAATTCGCGGCAGGTGATTCATTTCAGAGTCAAAAATTTCACATCTGCGGGGTATTTTCAGGGTAAATAGGGGTTATTAGGTTAGACCACTAAACTGTGCTCATTCTGAAAGTATAAAACAAAAATTTCAAATTTTATAAAATCATAAAAAGTTTTGAGAAAATTGAAAAAATCTTAAAGATGGACTTTGCAAATAATATAGAGCTGAAGAATACTATGTTTTGGTTGGCGTTTTCCGAAATGATCATTTTTACTATTTTGGTTGCTGGATTATTGTGGCTGGTTAGAAATTCGTCAAATTCCTCCACTTTGAAATTTGGGACCGTTTTGATTTTTTCTTCTATTATCGTTTTTGTCGATGGAATGGTGATTTCCTTCACTATCGATAGTCAAATTCGCGACATGTACTTTTTAGCCCTACTCACCTGTACGCTTTCTGTACTTATATTCATAGTAACTGTTTTGGTCAATTTGTTCGTTGGAATTATCCAGGTAGTACATTTGCTGATGATGGACGAGCCGAGCAGTTTTCATGAAAGAAAAAATTTTGAAAATATTTCTGAAAATACTTTTATTTTGATTTTCTGTCTTTTTACGTCTGCATTGGTGGCAATTATAAATTTAGTTGGCGCACTGACGCTTATTCCTCTTTTATTTCCAGATACCGAGTTCAATTACCGACGAATTATTGAAAATATTAAATAAATTTAAAATAAGAGAAGAAACAGAGATTATTTTATATTAAAAAATTTGCCAATTAGAGCATGACTGTCTTTTTCTCAACCGAAGTTCCCTTTAGAGGTTAATAGGGTGTTCACACTGTTTATATTCCGGCTTTTAAAAACGACTTATCCGATTCAATTTTCACATAGATTGAATTGACCCAACATATTTAGAGAAAATTTGAAAAAAACCATTTGTCCGTATCACGTAGACTTAGTCTAGTAGACTATAATAATCATCGACAATTTGTAGTAGCAGAAGATAATGAAAATTGAGGATGGGGATGAAAAGTCGCCAAAGGGATAGTTTTTTTGAAAGCTTGTTTGTAATTGGCCTGTTTGTACAATACGAAATTGTTTTTGATTCAAATGTGTTGAAACAGGATATATAAACATAATTACACTGTACGGACCATTTTCATCAATCATTTTAAATAAATTTTGAGAACAGGATATCCACTTAATTCACATATAACTTTAATTAACTTTTTATAAATAAAGTTCATCAGTTTATTTAGTTGGGCTGTAATTACTTACAACATTTGAGATAAAAAAATCGTTACGTTAACCCGATATTTTGAAGTTTTAGAGGTCAAATTGACAAAAACATTATTTTGTGACACAATTTTGAAAAAAAAATCGAAAAAACATGGAAATTTCTAAATTATTTTTGTTCTTATTCAGGTTGTTTTTTGCTGCCAAAACAAAAACGATTGATTTGGTGCATTTTTATGACAAAACATACCGTATGGTCCATACCTAGCTATTCTACCAATCGATTTTCGGCCAAAATTTTTTTTATAATTTTCTCTTAATTTTTTTCATATATTATTCACCTCGGAGGTTTAAACATCCTCAAAGTTTCAGAAGAATCCACTTTTTATTTCTATAAGTCGAAATTAATGGCGGAATAGCTATCCATACCCTTCAAGATTGAAATTTTCGAGAAAAATTCAAGGATAATTTCGAGCCAAATAATAGGCCAAAATTTCCCAAAAATTGCTGATTTTAGGAAAACGGGACATAATTTTCGGCCAAAAACAGTCATATAATATGACTCATATTCGTCACAAAAATCAATTGAAAATCAATTGAATCTAAGTCGGTCGAATTTAATTAATATTCTCGTAGTCTATGGTTAAGGTGCGCAGCGGGTAAAATCCAATTTTTTTCACTTTTCATATTTTTTGCCTTCGAATTCTGCTCAAGATTTTTTTTCCGTTTTTCTTGATATCGAGGGTTTAAAAGTCGGAAATTTTTCCGCTGCGCATCCTATCTATCGTGCTTTTTTCAAAAACCATAATTTTACAAATCAAAAAATCTTATCAGTTTTAAAATGTGCGTTAAAGCGTCATCTAAGGATTAAGACTTAAAGAACTTGAAGTCTAAAAACTCTTGAAGAAATAAAAGCTTAATAATATTATGAAGATTATCTGCATTAAATTTTTGTTGTACGAACTGCTAGCCCTCCGCCGGACCCTGAAATTTGGAGCTCTAAGCTTGTGACAGGGCATTGAAGTTAATTTCTCGTACGGTAGAGTACCATGCGAAAGACTGCGGAAAAATTGCAAATGCCGATTTAATATTTTGACCGTCATTTTCCCTGACCAAAATGCCAAAAAAATATTTTATTTCGTCGTAGTTTTCTGTCCAGATATTGTTTTCCGTTTTGGTCTCATTATTTTAATCTAAAAATTAGAATTTGACCGCTGCGCACTAGGGTGTCACCTAACTCAACTCAAATCGGAAACGAGAAGATGAATGACAAAAAATGAAAATAGAGATTAACATTATTTTTTGACACTGATTTCAAAAAAATAATTTCAAAAATTTTTGCTCTGAAATTCCTGAGAAATGTCAAAATTTTTCATTTCCGGATTTTTATTTTGGCTCCAAAATACATATATGGGTGTTCAAATGATCTCTGGAAAATTCTAAGAATAATGGTAAAAAAAATAATTTCGAAAAATAAATTGTGAGAAATTTTAGGTTGAAAAGCTCGAGTTTTAAACAGTAATGAGTCTAATACTATTGGACTCTGGACGAAGTAAGCGAGTATGAAAGTATTTCTTGGGATCTGTTTTGGAAACTAGAAGTGTCAATGTAGGTATTGCGAATTTGTGAAAATATTTCTGATGAATAAACCGAGCGCCGCGGATTTTCGGTTCGAAATTTAAAATTTGAAGCATGTTTCAGCGTATGAGTCATATTATTGGACTCCTGTGACCGGAAGTAATGATCGAAAGTATGTTCTGGAATCTTTTCTGGACTAAAGTCCTCTAATGTGAGGTTATTGCGGAATTTTGAAAATATCTCTGATGACTAAACCAGGCGCGGATTTTCGTTGAAATTTTCAACTTTGCACATTGTTTCCAGCGTATGAGTCATACATGACCTTTTTTTCGGTAGCGGTACGCTTGTGGTACCTTATAAATAACTAAACTTCGCCACGGTCAAATTCCAATAATAAGTATAGAACTAAGCAGAATGTGTTATGACTATTTTGCTTTATTTTTAATTGAGTTTATAATTTTGAGAAAACAAAGTATGAAGTATCAAATATGAATCAAATTTGAAATCGCCATAACCCTAAAAATATATTATCAATATTACGTATTAATATTAATTATGTTAAATTAACCAAAGGAAAATTTTAAGCATGAAACTTCGTCTACTTTCCAAAATTTTTGAAATCTGGCTTCTGATTGGTGAATTAAATTATTTTTAATAATGATTTGAAATAGTTCATATAATATGACTATTTTCAATCATTGAGTTAAATGACTCATAGTGTTGGTTCAAAACGTTCTTCTCGGCTGACTGATACTTTATGAATTAGATTCTAGAGTTGCATATATAATTTAAGATACTATATAATATCGATGAAAACCGTAAAGTGTGGCTTTTGGAGCAAGTACTGTTTTTTATTTCGATTGAAAACCGCGCCCTGTTTCGTATTTCGTCCAGAATACATATGTATTAAAGATGTTCCGAGAGAGTTGAATTTGTCAGAAAAGATCCAAAAAATTTTCCAAGTTCTATTTCCGGTCAAAAATTCGTGTTGACAAACATTGTTTGGTCGCGAAAAATGTACAGTTATCTTCATTCTTGGACGCCTTACGGGGTTAAAATTTTGGGTAACCCTAATGAGATTTTTCCCTTCTCAGTGGTAAGGATATCCACTGAACACAAAAAAAATTAAGTAATGTCGACATTTTCCCGACCTTCAAAGATAGGTGACACCTACTAGCCGCACCCTAAGTCATACCGTATGAATGACTCAATACCGGTAACAGCACCACTTTATTTGCAGAGTTAAAGCATCCAAGACTTTGAAATAACTTGATCTTTTTTACCATAATGCAAGTCAGTCTACCCTAGAAAAGTATCTCCCTAGTAAGTCTAACCCTATGAACAAGATAGAAATTAATATCACAATTCTTATTAAAAACACCTTGAAATTTCAAGTCAAAAACTCATTCTTTTCACTTTTGAGAATTCGTCTCAACCAAATAGTCTGAGTACCAGAGTTAAGTCTCAATAAATTCTTAATATTGAGAGAATGTCTCTAACCCTCAAGCGAAATAATTGTCTTAATTTTAACATCGGAGATTAAATTGGGTAAGTTTTAAATGAAAACCATACAGTAGATAACTGAGTAGATAATTTGCAATTTATGATCCGAGAAGTTAAAAATAGGACGACAAAATTCGACTCAAAAAAAGCTCGGCTCCCGGTTAGCAAAATCTCGGTGCACAAAGTGCTTCTGGAGGATACGAACTTTAATATAATTCGAAAGTCACACAGTATTCTCTATAGCGAAATTTATATGAAACTCTCTTTGGCGGATAAATAGGGTGCGCAGCGGTCTAAATTCTTAGTTTTGAATTAAGAAATTGAAACAAAAACGGAAAAAAATATCGGGACAAAAAACTGCGAAGAAATAAAATGAATATACTTAATTTTTTTCCTGATTTGCACCAGGAAAGATGACGGGTTAAAATATTAAAATCTGGCATTAAATTTTCTCCGCAGTCTTCCGCATGGTTTTCACTTTGCGCATCTGAAAGCTTTGTGAATTCTGCATAAATGAAAAAAATAATATAACTAACGAAGAGGGGTCTTGGAGATTTTCAGCTCACAAAAGTGTTGCGGTTACGCATTTTTTTTGTCAAGATGACCAAAATATTTAAGACATTGTTATTTAAAAAAAAAACAATTTTAATAAAAATCTTTTCTTCTGCAGTCTTCCGCATGTTCTGCATTTGCGCACCTGCAGGCTTTGTGAGTTTTCTGCATGAAATGAAAATGAAATTAACTAACGAAGAGGGGTCTTGGAGATTTTCAGCTTACAAAGTGTTGCGCCTACGCATTTTTTTGTCTAGATGACCAAATTTTTTCTTTAAATATTCGAACATTTTATTTTTCAAAAAAAAGCAATTTTCAGAAAATAGAAAATTTGTATTTGAGTACGATCCTTGCCTTAAGAAAACTAAAAAAATGAGCTTATTATGCTTACAATAGAAATAAGTGCTGAAAATGAGAGTTTTTGAAACTCACTTTCTGAACACATGATTGCAAATAAAATTTTTGCTTGGAATCGTTTTTTTCGGTATAAATTATACGGTTTGAATCTCGAAATTTTTTCTCAGTTTATTATAACTAAAAAACATTGCTGATTTAAAAAAGGCACTTTTTTATATCCAGATCGTCAATATATCGAACCGATACGACCCTCTCAGGAACTTTAATAATTCAACGGTTAACCGAAATATCTAATTTTTTCATCAAAAAGGTTAATAAAGGGTATAATGAATTTGAATAAGCTTGAAAACAAAATCAGATTCATTCAAAGTTAAATAACCTCAAATTAATTAATTCATCGAAATAGCAGTTTGTTTGGAAAATGAATACTATTAATGCGAACAAAAAATTTAAACTGCACAGAAGTTCAAACTGAAAAACAAGGTTTGAAATTTCAAATATTTTAGCTTCAGTAACTTTGACAACATTTGGCGATCTGGAAGTGATAAATTACAAGAACAATCTTTCTGAAAAATTATTATTAGGATTTGCTTAGTTACTCCAGTGAAATGTATTTTTCCGTCGATATTGGCCAATTTGGCATTATAAGGCCCCTGTGTGGACGTAAATATATGATTGTAACTGTTTCATTGTGACATTAAAAAAAATACAGAGGCTCAGTATCCCCGAAAGTTTTTTTCCGAAAAAATCGCCGATATTCGGCATTTTCGGCAATATGGGAACAGAAAGAAATTTTCTTGTTACAGAAGGAAAAAATGCGTAGACGTTAGAAGTGACGTCAAAAATTTTATTCTTTTATTTCATAATGCGTTTAACAATTGGTTCAAGTGAAAAAATTCACCAAAATGCCTTTGATTAAGTACTTAACCAAACGCAATCAAGCTAAAATTAAATAAAAAATAGGGAAATTCAATCTTTTAAATGAGGTCTTTATAACGTCCTCAGAGTAATTCGTAAATTATTTGTTATTAAAACATCAAACCAGGGAGCGGATTATCGACAATTTCACCAAGTCGGGTCGAACATCGACCCGATTAATTTTTCGTCAGGCCGAAAAAAAATATTTTTTTAGATATTTTTCCCGCGGGTCGATAATCAGCGAGAAGGGGAGTTGCGTAGGTTTTTCGGCGATATTGGCACATTCGGCAATATTAAGCCGGTAATATGGTGCTTCCTCCTGTACAATGCTTTGTGACACAAATTTTCACCACCTTGTCTCTAACTGAACCGGTTGGCTCAACATGTGATCGTAGAAATTATCAGAAATTTTTGTTCTTGAGACTACGCACTTACAATTTTATATTCTTACAAATTTCATCATCAACTTCCGGTTTCCATCCGATACAATAAAATCGAAATTTTAAAATTAAAAGTTTCATATTTTCAACTAAAACGCTTAGAATTTTTGATTTATCGTTTGATACACATATTTGGTCACTGAAGGAAAAAATTTCGGAAATTTCAAATTTTACAATTTCTTTGCGGAAAATTAAAACGAATAGCTATCTCAGATTTTTTAAACATATCTTAACCTCTATATCGATAATAACGAGCAATTATATCAAAACGAAAATAATTTCACAAGAATTGAGGCCGGATTTGCGAAATTGCTTTTCGAACCAAAAATTAGTTTCTGCGTTAANATTTCTTCATTCTTGATAATGACTATACCATAAATGTCGAAACGTCGAAAAAAAACACCAAATTGACTTCAAATATATTACAATGTCTCGAAAAACAACAAAAAATATCGATAATAACGCGCAATTATATCAAAACGAAAATTTCCCCGGAAAAAAAATATTTTAATTAAAGATAAATAACGAAATTTTATTTTTGTAGAGAATTTTTATTACTTGCATGATTATTGGTTATGATCACCAGATTATCGAATAAGTTAATAATAAGGTTGTTGATTGATATAATCTGAAAAGAACATGAGGGTTAATCGATCTGGTCATGATGACGGACATGTGTCGCCTTCTGAGGGCGCTGTTGAGCAAAAAACATTCAAAGAAGAGAACAGGCAAACCGACAAAAAATCCTTTTCCTTAAATCTCCACTGTTACCACGGCTATTCTACTCGTTTTGCCCGAGGAAATAGAAGAAAAAAAGAGAAAAAATAATCCCAAATAAAGTTTTTTTGAAAGATAAATAGTAAGAGGTTACTGAACTGGTGAAGGAATTCCGAAGAGGAATTATCGGCAGAATTTTCAGAAAATTAATAAGGAAAGGCATATTTCGAATGGAATCAAACACTTAAAATAGGTATTCATATAAATTTAGTTTTAGCAGTTTTGTTTCTAAGGCTGGTAGACAGTCAAATCTTGATAAAAATTTGGAGAGAGATAAGTTTTCGTTCTTATTTTATGGAATTATTTATCATAAACAGGTAAACCTGATAACTGAAAAGTTTTAAGTTTAAAATTTCTGGAGATTCAACATTTTCAAACTATTGGTAAGTCAGTTTTTGGACCATTTAGGTCAAACCATTGACCGTCCTGTCTTTACTAATTATTTCAACAAAAACCTTGTAAATTATATATATGACGCATATCATGATATATCATATGCGGCATATAATATGAGAGTATTCCAATTGAATTATTAAGATTTCGAATATAGTTTATAACTTATAAAGTCTTTGACTAAATTGCAGATTTATTAAAATGACACAAAAAATATTTACCTTCAAAAAGGTTAACCCTAATAAAATCGGATGGCTATGTCTTTAAGGGAGTCCCCCTCGCGAAATTAAATTCTCTGAAAATTGGACCCATAGTTAATTAAGCAAACAAATCGACAATGGACATGGCCAGGCTTCCCTCTTCAAGCCTAGACATTGCCTTGAGGTCCAGAAACCACCAGGTGGCGCGCTAGGGATAAAAAACTTGTAAACACTTTCGATAAAATATTTCGGAACATTTATGATGAATAATATTTTTTTTCGTTATTTTGATGAGAGTGACTTTAAAACAAGGTTTTAGACGTTATTTACTGTATTTTTAGATAACAATTAAATAAAGAACACAATTTATTTGCGTACTGTATCAACGGTGAGTCCTACAAAAATAAATAATATTCATAATAAATGTTCCGAAATATTTTATCGAAAGTGTTAACAGGTTTTTGATCCCTAGCGCGCCACCTGGTGGTTTNTGGACCGCGAGGCCATGTCCATTGTCATTTTTTGCTTATTTAACTATGGTTCTTATTTTCAGAGAAATTAATTTCGCGAGGGGGACTCCCTTAACTACACTATTTTTCATCCCAATGCTAAAATGAACATGTAAAAACTGTCCAGACAAACTTCTTACTTATGCAAAAATGTGACCAAACTTTCACATATCGTAGCAGTTGTATGATATGCTGTAAATTATATTTTGTACTTGAAATCTTTGAATAAAGTTTTGAAATTATCGAAAAAAAAATTAACTATGGTTCGAATTTTCAGAGGGTTTAATTTCGCGAGGGGGCCTCCTTTAACAACACTATTTACGAAAATTTATTTTTTGAACAATCGTATTTAGACCTGATTTTTATAAAATGAACTTTTAAATGAGAATCGGTAATTTTGACGGGTCCAGGCTGAGTTTCAGATTAAACGAATTACTTTTTCAGGTATTTTATGTAGCTAATAAAGCTTGACAAATGAGGTTCAGAATGATATTCAAATTATTTTACCTTTTTTTAAATAATACAGAATCTGATTTTAGTTGTATAAGGACGATAACGAAATGATTGTTTTCATTTCTTTATTTTGTTTTAAAAAAGTAATGGTCGCTTTTTTGTTCTTAATACTGTTTTTTGCATTATTATATTAACTCAAAAATATTGTTTTATTTATAAAAAAAATTAACTTAAATTTGATATTGAAATTGCTTTATCACGAATATTTTTAAATACTCCTGATATCAAAAAGTAGATTAGTACAGTTTATCAGGCTTAAAATAGGTTCAAGGATAATTATCATAAAATTTGATCATTTTTTACTATTATCAAAAGAAGTTTGTCTCATAAATATGACATAAGCACCAATTTGTCATGCACGTACCAGAGATGCGCGCCTAAGCGTGAGTAAGCAGAAGTAGCTTTTACTTTTAGTGTTCGCGTGGAAATTATTTATTTATGATTGCTTATCTCATAATTAGTTAGAAGACAAGAAATATATTGATAATATTGGCTATGCGCTGACTTTGAAATTGACCGTGTAATTCCCATGAGGGCTACCAACTGTTAAAGGTATAATTTTTTTCAACTTTCAGATTTCAGCTAGCAATTATACAGTATGTCACATTTTTGCTCATATTCTTAGCTTTTGCAGAAATATGATTGACAGGGTGTCGACAATCGAGCAACATTCAAAAATCGAACACTTTAAAATTAAACATTTTACGTTTAATTTAACGCTGAAGACGAAAACTTATGTTGTTTTCGTGGATAAATTTAAAAAATTACTAAAAATTATATTGACGTATCACAGATTGGAATTCCTAGGCCTCTAGTTTGGTGTTCGCGTATGACCCGAGTTTGTCCAATAAGAGTACTGAACCTCACTTCTTTGACTTATAAAAGCCTCAAAAATAAGTTCAAACGCGAATGCGAAAGTAGATAAACTTTCGTGATATAAATTAAGGAAATAAAAGTTTTATATGTAAAATCTGAAAATGGGTTTGCTAAACTATTTGGTTCTTGACTTGTTACCTTTCACTGTCAATTCAATGCCAGTTGTTAATTTTCTGCCTGCTGAAGCTTTTTTTGTTTTGGCAGTTTCTCATAAATAAGATCAAATCCATTGCCCAATAATGTCAATTTAACGCCAAGATTATGATATATAGATAACGCGACTTCGTGGTCGTTATTTACTAGATTTTTGGCCAAATTTTTTAATAATTCGGCTTTTGAAAACAATTTATCCGATCACATTCCTAGATAGCTCAGACTGAGCTCAAATATCCTGTTAATAATAAAATACAAAAATGGGTCCAAATCCGACAATTGCTTCCAATTTTTTTATGAAAAACTAATAAAGAAAAAATTTCAGAAATCTCAGAAAAAGAGATGAAATAAATTGGCCCGATAAACCAATTTTTTATGTTATTATTAAAAAGATATTTGTGCTCAGTTTGAGCTATCTGAGAATGATATCGGATAGGTTGTATTCGAAAGCCGAATTATTTAAAAAGTTTTGACCAAAAATCTTGTAAATAACGACCAGGAAGTCGCGTAATCGATATTCGAAAATTAATAAAAATTCTTATTTATACGAGGGTCTGATATTTAAATATTACATTGTTTATGTGATCTTCGATGCTCATTGGTTCATTCATGAACGGTTACTTAATAACTTTCTGAATTATCAAAGGGACCACAAGAGGTGATAAAGGGATATATTTATAGGGAAGTTAATAAAGGAAGTTATAGATGATCGTTAAAACTATTAAAAGTGACCACATAAACCGCCAGATAGAGCAACTCAGATGAGTAAGCAGTCTTTATTAAAGACTCATCATCACTTATGACTCATAAGTTATGAGTCATAAGTTATGATTCATACAGGATATTATATTAAACATCTGTCTAGTAGACAATTTTTCACGATTTTCAACAGAAAGACAGCTTACTTATCCAAGACAGATTATACGGGCGTCACTATCAGTAATGCTCGTACAATCTATTTCAATAATTTTTATAAGCCGTATACTAAAATCATCCTTTCATAAAAAAAGTTTATGTTTTAATGAACTACCATGGACTTGAGTGAAAATAGTAGAAGTTAATATAAAAAAGCTTGGATATTTTTCATTATGAAATAAAATATTATTAAAAAGTTGAATAAAATACGTGAAAATACGAAATAAAAACATTGTCAAATCAAGCAAATTGAAGAAAAGTAAATTTAGAAAAAAGTCACAGCGTTCACTCTATCAATAGGCCAAAAGATAACTAAGGCAGCTCATTTGCTGCTGAGATTATTTTCGTATGAACACTTTTTCCGAGGAAAATCACTTAATTTGGGAGCATAACACCTCATTTGCATTGTAGGAGAATCGCGAATTTTTTTGATTAATAACAATAAAATCTTCTGAAGGTTTATATTGTGCCTGAAATTTTTGTAAATACGAGTTAAATGACGATCGAAATTAAATTTAATAATTCAAAAACTCAAATTGGTTACTTTTTCGTGTTTATTGATTTTCAACCATTAAAATAATAAGAAAATTTCGCACAGAAATAAATTAAATAAGGTTATCTTTTTTTTTGAGAACAATGAAAACCAAGTATTTGTCAGTCTTTGGAACAATTTCAAAGTAAAAATTGTCTAATTGTTGAAAATACTATTCAAATGAATCAGATAAATCTGAACTTCCTACACAGAGCTAAATTTATTCGAATTGAACCCTGTACTTACGTTGCACGGACTTAGATTAAGCTTTCAGCTATTTTTGTAAAGTTTGTTAAGCTCGATTAAATTTATAAAAACAATGTTCTAAATCGGGATTTGCTTTCGTTGGTAAATATCACGTTAAATTTTTATACTGATCGAGAAAAGGCATATGCGGTTTCATCGAGAATGTTCAATTTGACGTCCAGACTGCTAAAAATTAAATTTTTGGGGCATCAGAGTAACTTTATATTGGTTAACTCCTAACAAATATATAATTTTTTCACCATAAGTTAGTCAAGATTTAATGTCGTCAAGAAACCAAAACTTTTAGACCCCCAATTACTAAACGAAATATTGACAAACGCTATTTGGCGTAAAAACTCACTAAGTTTTACATTTTAAACTTAAATACTTAATAATTTAACCCCGGTACGCATACAGTGCCCATATGCACTGAGTGGTCATGTAGCCCACCTGTTATTATTGTAAAGTACGCACGAATTTTAAGAAATTTCAAATGCTTGCACAAAAATTTCTTTGCTTGATAAATTAAACATAGGAAATAATGTTTCTGGGTAAATCGGATCTCATAATTGATTGTTACTTATAAAAAGTCAATATTTTGACGCTAAAGTTAATTATTTATGAAATTTTAGCGTGTTACTAAATTTGTACTATTTGGGCAATTGGCCACAAAAATTGATTTTGGCTTTGAAGGGGATATGTGACTCTGGTTTTTCTACCAGTATTCCATTATATATATGCCTTAAATCGATTGCCAATGCTTTGAAAGAGCAAAACAAGCCAAATAAACAAAAAAAATGGAAATTTTTGATCTTTTTCTCGCTTTTTCAATACTTTTTAAGTATTTTTGTAGCTTCAAACTTTGCTTATTTGACGCGTTTAGAATGAAATTTCGATATGCCATAATAACGTTTTTTCATCAAATTGTCAGCTTGATTTCAGTGGTATTTTCAGTCTCATCACGTAACCTTTTTTTCGACATTTTCCGGAAATTGTTCAAAATAATCATATTTCTGATTTTAACAAGCTAATTCAGATGAGGTTGTATTTTAATCTTATAAATGCTTTAAATGCGCATTGAAAATTTGAGTTATTTTGAAAATTTATTCTCGGAGAAGATACATTTTAAAGTCGAAGAATGTCAAAAAACGTCGATTATTTGCCGTTCTAGAATTGGTCAGACATAAGATCCAAGAAAGCTGGTGCTTCAATTTTGGCATGCGATCGTTATAAAGTTTTAAAGTTACGAAAAGGTCACCTTGTAACGATACCGTAGCTATCAGTGTAATCATATATAATTCACAGAAAATATGTTATATCAGAGTCGCATACCTTCTTTGACAGGTATGCTCAAAAATTCACAACAACGAGCTTCTCAGATGGTGGTAGTTTTCTACCTCCTAACTTTGAAAAATCATATTTGTCTTCCCGGACTAGTTATGATAGACATAGTATACTCATTTTAAATCTCAAACAAATTTGTGCCCATAAAAACATATTAATAACGTTTTCGTATTAACGAATTTTTTTTTATCCGATTAACTTTCAAAAATGTAAAATTGTCGTCACCCGATAATTTGAAGAAAAACGGTGATGATCTTAGTTTGACATATCAATTAAGAGAATACCGCCTGAAAATTTGGATTCTAAAAAACTTTATCGCAATACTCTGCGACCGCTAATTAAGCGGCAAGACTTATTTGATCAGTATCGCGCGAGTTCAAAATCGAAAAATAAAAATTTGAGAAATTTTTTTTTTTATTAATCTAAAAATTGATTGAATTCTCCGAATTGATCAACATCAGCCGCAATTTTTGATATTTCACTGTGCCGGATGTGTAAATATCCCGCCAAGAATTGTCTTGCTCTTCCAGATAATACAAATTAGCACTAAAAAGTTAATTAAAATAGGTTAAAAAGACAGAAACTAGGCCAAAAAATAAAATAAATCAGTTTTTACAAATTGATTATTTAATAAATGTTTGAATTTGATTCTGATCCTGAGAGTGATGAAATTGATATCGATGAAAGATAAGATTTGGTTGCCTTTCTGTGGTCAAAATAATTCCATGCGACTGTCAAATTTGACAGAGTAAATATAGTCAAACGGCTATAGCAAATAGTTATCAGTATTTACAGATTTGTGTTGAGGAAAGCTTCATTTATGATTGTTCACATATGAAAAATACTTAATTTATTTCTATTTTTGGAATGAATTAATTTTATGAGAAAAAAATTGAAATTAATTTTATGAGAAAAAATTGAAATATTTCGAGGTGTGAAAATCACAAATAAAGAAATGTATTATTTTAACTCTATTAATGAGAATTCCTTGATTTTTGAACACAAAAAATAAACAAAAATTCTAATTGATAAAAGGCCTTAAATTGTCTTCTAATAAGATTTCTTAACGCGCGTGTGAGACAAAGCCATTATAAAGGCTTTTACATACTAAAATCATCTAAAAAAATGCAGAAAACACAATTTTGCAAGGATGTCAAAAAAATAACTAATTTTTTTTAAATTTTCATTCAAATATTACGGAGGGTTGATTTTTTGATATTTTTTCCAATCTTTTACTTCAAAGATTAAATGCGACACTATTGCGTCAATTAAAATTTGAAAAATTAGTCAGTTTTCGGAAAGTGTTTTTGTCCATGGTTGACAATAAAAAAAATTAATTGGTATACAGGAACAGATTTTTTTTTTCAGAAGTGATATTGCAAAATTTTCAATTTTTAAGTATTTGACGAAAATATTTCAATTACTTAAAAAAATTAATTCGAGCAATTAAAATATTGTCCACAGGGTCACTGAATAGTATATTCACCCAGAATTAATATCAAAGTGTGTACGAATCTGCTTTTTATAGGGGAAAATAACCATTTTTTCCGAAAATTTGTGATTTTTTCATCAAAATTTTTTAGACCTATTTATAAATAATTTTGTGATTGATTATATACAGTGGGTGGGACACCAATGCGGCAACAGTGACCAATGGGCAACAGTGATCCGGACCAATGGGCACAGTGACCAATGGGCAACAGTGAGACCAATGGGCAACACTTTTTCGCAGATTAATTTTTCAGACCTATGAGACCAATGGGCAACACTCTGAAATTTTGATAATTTTCTATGGAAATTTTTTTCCGATTTGCCCATCAATTTTGATTAAATTATAATAAATTAATACAGCCGGTGCGGGCGTATAGTTAGAAAGTTTGTCGCCAAAAAACCCTAACTATACGCGTAATTCTAACATACGCGTGCTTTTAACTATACGGCGTACTTTTGGGAAAAGTGCTCTGATTGCTCAATTTGGGCAATATTCTATAGTTTAAATTGCGTTGAAATATGGTTCAGAGTAAGAATGTTGGTGATTTCAAGTTAATTTTTCGTTACAAGTCTTCTAGGATGTATAAATTTAATTTTATTGAAAAAAATGAAATAAAGTTATTTTAAATAAACATGAATTCGAAAAAGATTTTATCCGAAAATCGTTAAAATGTCAAGGAAACAATGAAGATTATGAAAAACATATGCTCACAGTAAATCACTTTCAGCAAACCAGAAAACTAAAAATTTTTACTGAATAACTATGAGCCCATTTTCAAGCTAGCCGACATTGTATGCGAGACTTGAAAACATGTTTTTATACTCCTTTGAAATACCGACACTTCATTGGTCAATCTGAACCATGTTTTTAAAAAAGTGTATTTTTCATTGTCGCGCCAACTGGAGAATTTTGGTCTGAAAATCAGGTTTAAAACGCCTATCTTTTGCCTATGAACGTTTGAAAAAAAGCCCTATCTTTTGCTTATAACTATACGCCGCACGCCAGGAACGAATAAATTTAATTTCCAAATGCTTAGGTTTTTGCAGAGGCTTACGTAGGTTTTTGCGTGGAATCTAACTATACGCGTATAACTATACGCCGCGGCCGCACCCCGCTATATATATATATTTGTATATATTTGTGAAATTTCACAATATTATTGTTAAATTTTATAATCTAGAACAAACTATCGAAAAACTGTGTTTTACAGTGTTCAGAAAATACATGTATAAATTAAAAATTTAGACTAGTGAGGACAATGGGCACACCGCTACGTGTGAGACCAATGGGCAAGCAGTGAGACCAATGCGGCAAGCACTTTTCGAAAAGCTCGTGTGTTGCCCATTGGTCTCACCCACTGTATAGACCAAATTAAAAAACGATAACGTAGGTCAGATCTTTGTGCATCGATTCCAATAGCACAATAATTTGTGAACACCACTGTGAGCTTGTATCACGTGATATGCTGTACCTTGCTCTTATCAGTAATTTGTTTAGAACTAAAAATCATAATTCTAAAATATCAAATGTCGGATGCAAAAAAATATTGTTTGAACTTCCTTATGCAAAAATAATTGAAACTCGAACTTCCTTGGGCCTTCTGTAATACGCGCTTTAAAAAAGCCTTTATAAAGGCTTTGGTGCCTTGGCGGAACTTTTTTTTCTGTGGTCACACGGGTTAACTTTCAAAAACTCACCTAAACTTTTCATGTGCGAAATTTCGACGCAATAAACTCGCTTTCTCTCAAGAAGTAGACAAGATAGAAAAATTATTTAAGCACCAGAAGATAGAGAATTGTGAAAAACTCAAGCATTTAAAAATTTGAAGTTAATCGGATGTTGTTTACTATATAAAACTAAGCTCTCCAGATCGACTCTGGTAGTTTGTTACCAAAATGAGTATGTGGGTTAACAAGGAAATAAATAATTTGAAGTTTTGTGGAAAATTCGAAATTAGCAAAGCTTTATAGCTTCTTATTAACAGTTCATTGGTTGTTTGAACTTATGACCTCGGATTTTGAAACCTTGCAACGTTTTTGATTTTCAATACTTCACGTAGCGGAAAATTAAATATTATTTTTAACCTTAAATAAATTCCAGTTCAGAGCAAGCTAATAAGAAATTCTCAGACTTTAAAATCTATCTTCTGTTTTTACCTTCTGTAGAATTTTTTACTCACTTTGGAATTCATCATAACATGTTTAAGATAAAAGTTGGAGGTTTGTGTAAAATTTTATGTCAGAATCCGAAATATAATTTTCATGTCAATCTAGAAAAATTTATCAGAAAAAAATGTCACGTGATGAGGCTGAATTTAGGTTTCACATGGTTGACCCTTTCCATAAGCTGAGACATCGATAAATAAGGGTCCGTTCAACAAATTTTGGCTGTGATTTACCATGACCTGATGAATTTTTAAATAAATAATGTGCAATCCATGCGGTTTCAAATACGCAAATATTCTTTTTGAACAATTATTTGATTTTTTGACATTATTATTATTCATATGTTAGTAAAACGATTGCCGGATAAATCTGCCACGACAATTTTATTCTTCAAAATATCACCTAATAAGCTAGCCATGTGTCAAGAGAGATGTGGTAGAGGGACATATAATATGTCACATATTCGACTCATAAGCTAGAAATTCGACTGGGAAAGTCTGACTGGTATGTATCGATACCGATACTCCGGTTCAAAAAAATAATTTATTCTGGTTAAGTTATATTTTGGGACAAGAATCGCGTGATGTTACGTTATTTTGTTATAATACTGTGTGTAGATCATAGCCTACCTTGCTTTGTTTATATTTCATTGACCCGATCGTGTGCGTATTGTACCCATAGGTGCTACATCAGCAAGTGTAATTTGGGTGAATTTAATTTTATCAAAATGTATGTTATCATTACGCGATTTGTGTCTCGAAATTGATTTCCACAAAAAAAAACAAGAATTTTTTTGAATTCACCTTGGGCATCGTAATCGATATATACCGACCACACACAATTGTTCTAGTTAGGCAACATTCATATTCTTTTGCTAAGAACGCTACATTGTAAGTTAAATTGCATTATTTTGTAGTTTTTCCTGGTACAATAGGAATGATTGTGCGGGGCTAGTTTGGAGCTTGGGGCTTGTCCTCGCTCAGTTGCTGGGAGGCATTGGGACATCTTTTTCAAGGTTAGTCTCTGGTCTTGCGGCTACGACTGCGGCTAGTTCAGGTAACTCCTAACAGAGAACTACTGTAACTCATATTTCTAGAAACTTTTCACAAAATTCTTCTCATCACACTTTTCCGCATTATATTTATCTACCTAGTCGAAAAAAATGGCTTCATCTAACCATTCGTCTAAAAAGAAGATAGAGTTTGAAGTCGAAAACTGGCAAAATCGCGTTTAAGTGAGATCTGAGAAGAACAAAAGTCCAAAAATCGAAAAATTTCTTTTCATACACTTTTTTGTTCTATAGACTGGACTTTGTGTATATTTTTGAGACGCTTGTATGTGGGGGCTAAAGAAGCCCAGATTTTTTAAAAAAACGTTTTTAGTGCTCTAGAATAGACTCACACCTGGCTGGTGATGTAACAAGGTTGACTCTTTGAGATTGTAATCGTTAGACGAAACGCTAGATCTACAAACGAGTATCCTCAAGATTTTTTAAGCAACTGCCTAGATTTGATCTTATTTTATAACGACGTCCATTCTAGAAAATTTGACTTCCGATCAGAGCCAAATTTCCCATTATTTTATTTGTCACAAGACCATGTCGTCTCCAGACAAAGTTCTATTTTTTTGGAATAAAACTTGTAGCCACAGAAGAAATAAAAATAGCTAATCAAAACCGTGGGAGAAATTAATTTATTTTCGAACCTCCAGAAGTGAATCAATGAAACGGCTCTCCCCATTGGTTTGGTAAATAGAAACCAATTGAAGTTTTTTGCTCGCTGAAGGCTCCCGGACCTTTCTTCCATTTCGATACAGAAAATAGCCAATCAAAAACCAGTTGGATAGAAATAAATAAATTTTCAAGTCGCGCTCGAGAAAGTGCATCAATGGCACAGCGCTCGCAATTGGTGGCCCAATGAGATGTTTTTTCGCTCAAGACTGCTCGCCAGCCTTACTTTCCATTCGAACCACAAAAAAACGGACATACTGTACATATCCAACTTATGTAATTATAACTTACCGCGATTCGCCAGGTTTGGAATCACTGTGTTTTAAAGAAAAACCCCTATGAATTCTCTTAGAAAACACACTTACTCAATTTTAAAATCATTTACTCCACTTGAGTCCGCTATCCCTTGTGCTACTTTGCGTCGTGTTGCGCTTTAATCTTACCTTTTCATATTCAAAGCACTGCATTTTTTTTTATCCAAAAAACTCATAAATTCGTAAATATCAAAAATTTAATAACGTAATAAAGTGTTCGTTTAACTAAAAAAACAATTAATGAAAAAAAATAAATATTACACGAGAGAAAAAAAAAATGTACCATCTCTCAATTTTTCCCTTCATAACATCCTTGCCGTCCTGGGAGATCTCCGAATGTTTGCGAAGGGTCCATTGAGAGGAGTTGGATTCCCATCCTGCCATGTCAAACGAGATGGCGCGTGATTCGCGAAATCAATTCCGATCCATACTATTGGCACTTTGGGATACTCTTTTTCAGTATCCCACTTAAGAGGCAATAGTTTTAATCGTAAAATAGCATGCGCAACCTTGCCTCCGAATATCGGCTTAATGCAGAGACTTCGGGGCAGATTTGGGCACTATTTGATCATTGGGGCGAGACCTAACACCTCCAACGCAAATTTCAAACATAAGATTGGTCCGCCCAATTTGAGAATTGTAGTTCGCGACCGACGACTCCCGTCACGGTCGTTGACATTTTCAAGCACACCTCAAATGCTGAGGCGGCGCAAGGCACAAAAGGGAGGCTTACGTGGCCTCAGGGCACAATGGGAAAGAGGTGGAATTATTCATTATAGCCTCAAGGAAGCTCGACACCTTGTGGAGAATAATAGATGAAGAACCATCCACATCCACAAAGCCCGAGCATAAAGAAAAAGCCAATAAGAGCCAAAAGATGCAAGAAAAAAAATCATCACAAACCACCCCCCTTACCAAATACAACAACTTAATCAACTACATTTGTCCTTATACCTTATCTCTGTATCGAAAATACCGGAATAAGTTTTTGTCTGGTTACGCTCATGAAGAAACATAGCCACTTAAACTCAGATCCCCTTAACTCGTGCATGTAAAATTTTTTTCTTGTTTTTTAATCGTGAAAGGGGTAATGATTTGTCTACTTTAATCGGTCATGTTTTGCCTACTTATCATGGCATAGAGTGCCGCAACTTTAATTTTTCATGTCCTACTTTAAATTTTTGCCCTACTTTATCATGACCTATTTTAACATTTATTGCAAAATAAATGTCGGAGCACGTCGTCAAAATGCGTCGGAGCTGCTCCGAACCTTATTTTGATAATAGCAAAAAACCTTTAAATTTCTTGAGAATGAACCAAAAATTAAACTTATGTTATTAAGGTTCCTGGTTTATATGACAATAACCAATGGACTTTACTAGAAACTGCAAATTTAAAAATAATATCTAGTGGTCGGATTCTAGCTAAACAGAAAAGCCAAGTCGCAAAGATAGAGGTCGTTTTATTTTTTTTTCAAATATTTTATCACTTTTTCCATATATTACGTTTTTCTGAGATTTATACCATATAATGATACCAATATAAGCTCGAAACAAATGACGAAAGAGACTTCTAGAGTTACATCGCAAGAGCAGGATAGGAGC
>SCLH01000916.1:0-15589 GCA_004367855.1 Oikopleura vanhoeffeni
TAAAAAGTGAACAAAAGTACCACAAAATTGAAGCTGACAGTTAACTGATCAAAAAATCTGCTAACAGCTAATCAAAATTTTGAACCAATTAGCGTCAAATTTAATAATTAGGTTTAACATTTTTGATTAAAAATAAATGAAATTTCTAGAATTCGATTAAGACATTTCCGATAATTTTGATGTCATGCATCGTTTTCGGTGGGTCATATTCACTAATAAAAAATGTTCATATCATGGTGGAATACCGGTTTTATGCGAGTTAAAGCAAAAAAATATACGAAATTCTAGATTTTGTTTTAGATTGGTTTGAAAAAATAATTGCCACCATGAAATTCCTCGGGTCATTTTTAGTCATAACCGACATTAATGTATGATAAATTTGTTCTATAAAGGGCTCAAAAAACCGACACTTAACCCCTTAAGAGGGTTTTGGGTGCTGAGTTGCATGCAAAAATTATCTTTCTTTGTTTGATAAATTAAGCAAATAANTATTTTTTGAGTTTATAGAGAAATCACTTGAGAAAAAACAAAACTCTCAATAAAGACCAGAGAAAAAAAATAATGGTTCCAAGAGCAGCCTCAAGTAATTTCCTAAATCTGAGTCACCTCAGAATTTTGATTTTAAGTGTCGTATTTACGCTAGAATTTTTTTACGAAAATCAGGCGAAAATCCTAAAAAAAAGTAGGAACAAATATCTTTTGAACTACTAGTCGTATCGAATTTTTAAAACCATTACTAGAAAAAGAATTGCGAACTTTATGACACATCTGCATTAAAAGTCTGTGGAGTTATTATTTCTATCTCGTTTGAAGGATTTAAAAAATCTCGCGTCCCCGAATGGCGTTTGGGTGTGAGGGGGTTAAGAGAATTTCATAAATCAAAAATTAGTATCAATTTAATTGACTTATCTTGTAGAGAATTTTTACTGTTCCTATTAAGGGGGTCGGTGCATTTTGACAGATTTGCACTTTTTCAATTTATTTTCTCTTGATGGAAAAGTTTTGCCAATTCCAAATTTTCAAATAAAAACATTTTCGAACGGAAGATGCCACTTTTGAGCTCGCTTTGTTTAATCTGATTTTCTTCAGATCGATTTTTTTCACGTTATAAATTGTCTTCTGAAAAAACACACTGCAAAACGCGCGTTTGCTATCAAAGCTGTCTAAATTACGTTAAAATTCCTTTTACCTTTTTTTATTAATTAAAATCTCTAAAAACCGGTCTCGACCACCAGCAAAAATTTATATAACTAAATTTTATATGATTTCTACGTCAAAATCGAAAATTTAAATTCTTGGAAAAAGACAAAAAATACCGACATTTTAGCGCATCGAAAGAAATATTTATTTTCATGAGTTTAATTTATAAAATTTTACGTAGTGAATGGGTCGGCTTACCAATTTGGCAAGTTTCGGTGTGATAATTTTTTTTTAATTCTAGATAAAAAATGGTTTTGGTGGATTTCTGCCAAACCGTAGTTTTATTGCTAAAATTATGATTCAGAGTATAACCAAGAGCGAAGAAACAAAACAAAGACATATTTAAAAATAGTGAAAGTAGCCATTCCCAATATTTTCAGCTTAGGATTCCAGAAAAATTAGTTTGAAAAATTTTGAACAAGAAATGGGGAAACTTTTTGATATATTTCCCAATAGTTTCGACCGAAAATCCCAAAAAATGTCATATGATTTTTCAAATAGCATATAAAAAATATGTGGTCACCTACGCGAAAAGTCGAAGTGGCCATTTTGAAGAATTTCTTTTAGTTGATAAAACAAAATACTGTAAAAATAATTTGAAGATAAAATAAGGCATTTTTTCATAATGTTCGGAAGTCTATTCAAAAATTTCTCATAATTTGTCTAATTCGAAAAGTTATTCATCAATAGCTCATATCCGTAACTGTCAAAATGCACCAACCCCTTAAGTATCAGGATTCTTTTTTTCGAATCTGAAGAACTTTTGCAAGATGAGCAAATAAAATCGATAACCATTCTTGATTTTTGAAATTAATTATTTCGAATTTTCAAGAGATACAATGGGAATCAAATGCCTGAAATTAAATGCCTGCAACTTTGAACTACTCATATGATCGAGTCGACTCCAAAATTTATTTTTTGAGTATGACACTCATTTCAATTTTTTTTTGATAATTATAAAACTTTATTAAAAGATTTTAATAGTATAATTAAAAACATGTAGTTAACAATATAACCCAAGCTTTTCGCCAAACATTATAAACAGATATGGTTTATCGGATAGAAAAGATTCGTTAACTAGGTCTCCATTGTCAAACTGCGTTCGCGTTTGACCCGCTTTCGATCAATTCGCTCCCGTATTTAAATTTTAAAGTGCTTCGAAAACAAGTTCAAACGCGAATGTAAAAGCCTAGTGATGCTCGTTTCAGATATTATTAATTTGAAAATCGAACATGGCATAAATTTTCTACTTTGAACTGTTATGCTCTGTTCTAGATAGCAGTTAAAATATTATTAAAATCTAATCATATCCTGTCTAAATAACAATTACCTCGATTAATATTGTATTTCTTAGATTCTATGATCGACCTTGACATTTCATGCCATCCATTGTAAATAGAAGCGACCAAAATGTTATCCGTCGACTCATTTTTCTTTTGCGACATTTTTAACGATATTGTCGCATCTGAATTTATCGAACATTTAGTTTTATTAAACATTTTGACTGATTTAATTCCTAATAAAAATGAACTTTTTGTGACTTCCAAATTGCTTTGATTGCAAATCTTAAATCAACACTAGACTTAAAAAAATCCATTTCCTGTCATTTTTCAGAAAAGTGCTGTTACAAACTTTTTGTTCAGCTTTGTAAATTTTTTAAAAATAAATTTATGACCAGAAATTTTCAGGAACACATTTGACTTTCAGGTGTTTATTTGTGAAAATCTGTAAATTGTACTCTGCAAGTTATTTTAACTGCTTCTATATTGACTTTGATATTTGTTAAAACAAAGACATTAATTGAGTATTACTATGCAACTTTATCTTTAGTATAACATAGTTAGTTTTGAATGTTAACTCTCAGAAGACTGCTTGGAAAATCCATTTCCAAGAATCAACAGAAAAAGCTACTGAAAGAGTCGGTAAATTGATTCTATTAATTCCGATGACTTGAAATCTCAACTTATCATAATTCAATTTCAGTATATAAATTTTCAAAAATTGTTTTTCGAAAAATAAATTTTCAGAAATAATTTTCAAAAATTAATTTTTTCGATTTGCAAAATTTGATTGACTTCAGACAGCCTAGGCAAATCCGACAATTTAACACGAATACATTATCAACTTACCCGACGATAACTGCTTTTTCGCTTATTATTAGATTCATATCAACCTAGATGGAAAGGTATTTTTAAGATAAAATACTTTTAACGTCTTCAAAAGCAGTTCTCATGAGATTTACAATTTTCAAATTAAACAAAAAAAATGTTCAATTAAAAAAATTGTTTATAAAAACTTAAAGTTTACGGTTTGAATAAAATTGATTGATTTCTAAGACAGTACGATTATATAGCTTATTTGTCATCAATAATAAACTTGTGTACAGTGAATCATAGATTTTGAGCAATCAACGCTCATATCCCCACCGATACAAGTGAATCAAATTGCCGGCGATAGGAAATACAAACCAAATGTTTGTTAGTATTCAGTGTATTGTTAGCTATATTAGGGGGTGGTGAGTCCTCATCACCCCCAATATAGCTGATCAATACACTGAATACACACACATTTGGTTTGTATTCTATCGCGGCATTTTGATTCACTGTATCGTACAGGATATATTTAGTCTCAACATGAAAGATTATCGCTAAAATCAACTTGAAACTTGCATAATTGGCGTGGGACATTTCGAAAGTCACGGCATGGTTTTTGCTTTTGAATCTAGAATTTTGAACAGAGATGGCCATGGCAGATCTTATTCAAGCGCCAATTCAGTAAGAATATTTTTGAAAAACAATATAATGACTAAAATTTTTACAAAAATCGTCTTAAATTTTATGCTCATGAAATATTCACAGATTAAGCTAAGGTAGGAACGGCAAAATAAATATAAGCCATATTTTTGTTGTAGATAGTTCTCGAAAATTATTACAGAACACGAATTTTTTTTTAAATCCAAAAGAGTGTTGAAAAATCGAAACCCATTTTTGAAGTTGCTATCTTTGGCTAGGAATCTCTCAAATAACTACAATTTAATGTCAACTCAAATGACAGGCAAATTCTCGAAAATCTTATTTCAAGAAAACGGGACAAAAGTTTTTCCAAATTTTTGTCGGTGTATTCAGCATAGAATAAACTGCTCGAAAAAATAAAATTTGTGCTGGTCGATTTTTTCCGTCCTATCCTAGACCATCGACATTCCAAATAACACACTCAGTACGTGAGTACTTCACTAAGTACTTCCTTGTTTTTTGTGATTCTCTTTTTTTTTGTGATTCTCTTATTTTTTTGATAATTTTGTCTGAAATTTAATTTTCCTGGATTATCTAAGAATTTTTTTAGTGATCGTTTCATTCTTAGGTAAATAATAAATAGCTCGTGGTAAAAATTCTCTAAACTATCCCGTGTAATTTTCAAAAGAATATAATCAGACAATTACTTATTAAAATTCTTTATTTTGGATCTTTTGTTAAACAAGCAGTCCTGTCCTATCATCCAATAATACAATGAAAAGTCAACGGAAGTTATTATTCTCGTATTTTATTGCACATTATTGATATTTCAATACTTACAATGTTACCGCTCACATAATCTGAGTGCAAACTGCACTGCTGCCATAAAAATGTAGTATAAAGAAATATTGAAGGTGCAAAAAACACAGGTGAAATTAAGCCAATTAATAAAATTTGTGCTGTACTGGTTCCCTAACTGGTACACTTTGTGAGTCGTCAAGTGTGTCTCTACTGGTACAAGGTTCTTGAAGTGTTTTCTGGACCGCTGCATATTGAAAGCCTCCAAATTATTGTGGTATTTGAAGTATATAATTATCATACTGTATGATATTCTGTATATGTGTGATATACTGTAATTGATATACTGTATATGTGATTGATATACTATATATCCTGCATCACACTTTGTAAATATCCGGCCTACTAGTTAAAAACACACTACGTTTCTAATCAGGGCCAGAATATTTACAAAGTGTGATAAAGGGATATCAAAAGCTACAATGTGAAAAAACTTTGGCTGTACATTATGGATTTAAGTTCTTGCACTGATTTAATTTGAATAATATGAATGCTAGAATGTTTTAAATATGGTATTTTTAAATATTTTAATATCCTTTAACAACCTTTTAGGTGATTTGAAGAGATGTGTGGGGGAGCAACCCTAACTACTCTGAGACCACTTCTAGCCACTCATGAGGCCGCTTATTCTTCTTTGTCAGCCCTCATCTATCAAATCATCCCAAAAAGGTGTTAAGGGATATGAGTGATTCCCCTCCAGAGAAAAAGAGCATACAAAAAAATCAGGAGAGAAAATTCAAGTACATTTCGTACATTCCACTGTACATTTCGGCGAATTTATCATAAAGTCTTAACCCACGTAAGCGGGTCTAAATTAGACGCGTGAGGAACAAATTAAATTTTACAGAAACTCATAACCTCAGAATTACCATTTCAATCTTTGGTTATAGTGAATCACTATTAGTGATATCCGAGTTTTATCATTTTTTGAGAAAAAACAGAAGAAAATTAAGAAAAAATAGATTTTAACTCGGTCGCACAAAATTTCAAACTAGATTTTAAAATTTCTACAACCACTTTTTTTATGCATGATGGCCAGTTAAAAAATGATAAGCCACTTTAAGGGTTTGGGGCGTACAAGGGTTAAAGTAAGATTTCTAAGAAAAATTGGCTTATCGTAAAAAAAATGCTTAATAAAAAAAACACAAAATTTTATACACAAAAAGTTTTCAGTTCAAGTTTGAATAACTACGAAATAAAGCAATTTAAATCTACTATAGATAGGGTTGCGCACGGGAGAACTAAAATCTAGACTTAACATTAATCGATAGCATTCCGGGGTAAAAAATCATGAAAATACTATTTTTTGGAAAATTTTTTTTCCGCAATCTGGTGGTCTAATAATGATGTTTCAAAATTTCTATTGTTTTTATTTAAACTGGAGTTTTCGATATCAAATATAACTTATTTTCAATTTCATTACCGGGAACTTCTCCAGAATGAAGAAAACATATAAATATTTTAGATATATAATTTAAACAAAAAAATTTCATAAAAACATGAAGTTGGAAATTGCGTAGGCGGATTTTTCCCAAAACATTGACCGAAGTTAAGGTTTTTAAAAATTTTAACACGAAATAAATTTTAGCTGGAACGTAATGTTTTTTTTTGGTCGGAAATTACCTGAATTTCATGAAAAAATTAAAATTAAATTATAAAAATATCTAGGACACCTTCATATTCTTAGTTAAAACTTGAAATCCCCGCAAAACTCTGCTCTAGAAGTTCATTCTCGTTTTAAGTTAAAACTCCTGGTTTAAAAGTGGGAAATTCCACCGTGCGCAACCCTAACTTTAGAGCTTTTGCAGCAGAAATATAGCAATAAGCCCTTACTGTTAGAACTTCCTCGGTAGTACACGTTTTAAGATTCGATATTTTCAGGGCTTGAGGACTGTTTCTGACGAAATTATTGTCAGGATATTATCTTCGATATATTATCTCTAAGAACGGGATTCACAGGTTCTCAGTTGCGCGTTCACGTTTAACCCCAGTTTTCAACGCTTTTTTTGGTTAGAATCAATTGAAAAGCCAGTTTTTATATCATATATCTTTTTACCAACGGAACTTCATCTAAAAAACGTTTAATTTCTCTATAACGCGAGGTCGAATCCTACTAACTGTTGTCTTAGTGATTGTCTTAGTGATTGCTTGAGTGATTACAAACCGATCAAATTTAGCAGTCCTAATATCGATTACCCTTGCCTATAATCATACTCAAGACAATCACTGAGACAACATAAGTGGGATTCGAACACGCGCTATAGAGATAGTAAACCTTTTTGAGATGGATTTACGTTGGTGAAAGGATATGCATCAACCTTAAATTGCTGAAATTTTCAAAAAATCAAGCAGTGAATTGTACAGTTTAACCTCCGAAATTTTATGTCTGACAGTCAACTCGGGTTTTTAATAGATAAATGTATTTATACAAGTGAATCAAAATTGAACAATGAATTAACAAGATGATTTGATTCTTTTGGAGGCCCAAATTGCCAAGGATCCATTCCCAACTTGAAATGATTTGAGAGACAATATAATGTTCGCATTCACAATTTAACGCCTGTGGGTTGACGCAACCAGTTGCTCCAGAATAGCCCAAATCGGTCAAAATGACATGAAAAAAATTTTTGCTGTATAAATTATGAACAGGTTTCTGCGATTCCGAAAATTATTCTTTATTTTTGTTTGATGTTTGATTATAATTTTGGAGAAAGTATTACGATCAGTACAAAATTTTTTTTAAAGTTTCTAGGTAATGGTAAAAAATTAAAAATCGTTTTTCAAATTGCCTTTTAAAGCTTGAGATTGTTCATTTTTAAGACATTTTTTGAAAAAAATTTTGAGTTTAAATCCGAGAAAATTTATAAAACGATTTTTCATTGTCAAACAGTAGCTGACAACTGTTTAAAACAATTTATGTCCTGAACGTCATATTTTTTCAATGTCCACCATTTAAACCTTATTTGAAAATTGTCTAACCAAAAAGTTTTGCCGTTCTTTTCTTATTTTAGTTGCTTTAAACAAGACTTTTTCTATGATAATTTATGAAGATAATTATCATGCAAAAATGCAAATTTAAAAATTACTTTTTAACTTCCTCAATAGAAAAAAAAATTTCAATTTCTTAAACGGTTTCTGTAAACATAGACCAAAACTTAGTCATTTCAGTGACTCTTGTGTTTTTGCTGATCTTTTCATTTGCCAATAGAGATAAATTTTGAGATGTCAAACCATAACCTTTTGATGATAATCATTCTTCTGAAAATTCTCGAATTTTGATTTCAGAAACGAACCATTGGAACTTTTACAGAGTTAAAATTTAACTGATTCTCTGCGGGCGACCCACAGCGGGTCTTATTAATTTTTGCTTTTATGTCACTAGGATCCGAGTTTTATTTTCCTCTCTGCTCCTAGAATGATATTTTCGAGTATCATAATCAATTGATCTTTATTTGATTACAAAATAATCATTTTGACGGAAAAGGCGATTTTTTAATTATGCAATCAAATTTACGAATCTTGGGTTATTCAAAATGTTTTAATATACAGCTAGTAACGGTATAGTGATGAGATTCAGTGTCTGATGACAAAAATCAGCCCTCACCATTGCCTTTTGCCATTACAGTGAGGTTTTCGCAAGTTTATTTTTTTGTACTGTTACTAAATTATTAACAAAACATTTTGAATTCGCAGAAGAAGACTTTTGCCTGCTTATTTTTCGCTTTATCAGCTTCGTTTGATGAAAAAACAAGCAATCTCGCTTACATCGAGAGTTCTTCAGTTATAATCGGATTTTCAGTAATTTTAACGAAAAAATTCTCTCGTGGGAACGAAACTTTTCTGTCTTGGAAACGATCTTGCTTTGAAAATGCGTTTCAAAGCAACAACATATATCTCTTATTCACACTTTTGTTGATATCCCGGCCCTACTACTTAAAAACACACTAGGTTTCCTAATCAGGACCGGGATATTAACAAAAGTGTGAATAGGGGATATAGTTTATGTATAGACTGCGATTAAAAAATTTATATTTTGTCTTATGACCTTGCGGAAACTGAACAGAGTGCATGAAACAAAATCCAGCTGAAAAACAACCCTAAATTCATTCTTTTTGACTAACAATATTTTTAATAACCTTCGCGAAACCTTCTCAATTGGTGCAATGCTCTTGTTATTTATACTGCAATAAAAAATGAATTATTAATTACCCAATTCGAAATATACCATTTGCTGTCAAACAAATAGTCGACACGAGTTATACAGTAGTGGACATGCCAACGGTTTCAGATTCAGTAAATCAGTCATGTATGCTTTCTATAGACGTTGTTGGTTTCAATATTGCAAATTTTAATTTATGAGAATTTAAAGTGGCCAGAAATAGACTATTGACTTGATCAGTAACTGTTGTAACAATATTCTACATTTCGATATCTCGATTAGCGATCTTACTACAATCTTTCTTATATTATTCGCATATGAAGCACATACACTCTCTTTCTCATTGAAGAAAGTTTTATTCAACAATTTTCAAACTTTGAAGTAAATAATATTTATTCAGTCTCTTCGAGTGTGCTAGTTGCCGCTTCAGTTCGAACTTATTCTTACAATTTTTGATGACATGAATGAAAAATGTAGTCCTCAATTATTGTTCGAAATTGTATAAGAAATCCAATGAGAATAGTTAAAACAAATTCTGATGAGCGGTTTTCAAATAAATGGTACCCAACCAGCCAAAATACCACTTTTTTTAGATTATCTACTGTATTTTTATAAAATCAGACAGAAAACCACCACAATATTTTTGCTCATTGAGAATCCGCTCAATTTGACACATGAATGAAGGTGATCGGATATGTTATTAAGGAGAAAATGGTACCTCCGTTTTCGACTTTGCCGCCCTCTTGTGAGAGAACCGATGATTGAAAAGCGACGAAACCATCACTGATCGTTTTTTGGGGGTGGTTTAGTACTATATAAGATTTTCAGGCCAACTTTTTTTGCGGACACTATCCCGTTAAACACATGTTTTTGAAAAGGAGCAAATATTCTTACGTATTCTCACGTTGATTTTTCTGCTTCACAATGAACAACATGTTTTGATACACGAGTTCATGATGGCGATATAAAACCGTTCCAGAGCATTGAATTTGCGTCCGATGACACAAGTATTTTATTGTATTTTGGATTTGAAATAAGAAGATTGTTTTTATAACGTCTAAGATGATCAAGAACCCGTGATACTGGACCATACATTTCTGAACAATAATTAGATGATAGAATTTTTCTTATCAAATAGATTAAAAGCCAAGACGCCGTGTTCGGACGAGTAAACAGATTTTTTTCTCATGTTTTTAACAAATGAGCCTACAACAGAAACGCCGAATGCGAACATTTAAAATGCAATTTTTTCGTTTTTTTACTGACAAATAAATCTTGAAATCTAATGCCGTGTACATATATGTCAACAAATATTTTTTTTTTCTTTTTCTCACGAATAAATTAACAAATCGAACGCCGTGTACGGACGTGAGAATCGAATTTATTTAATTTTCTTAGCGAATAAACCACAAAAATAAAACTTGGTGATCGAACTATAAAAAATTTAATTTTTTTCTGACGATTAGGTCTACAAACGTAAAAATCGTCTTTTTTAAACAATTTAAAATGAAAATTAAACGCCGTGAACGGACGTTAAAAATGGCAGTTTTTAACAAATGAACCGAAAATCCAAACGCCGTGTACGGCCGATAAAAATATCTCTTTTTACCAACAAATAAACATACACCAACTTACCATTTATGGAAATCATTTGATTAAACGCCGTGTTTGGAGGTAAAAAGAAAAATTTGTCTCCTTATTTTAGGCAAATAAATCTAAATAATCTAACGTCTTGAAAAAACGTTAACATGAAATTTCTTCTACTTTTTCCTGTCACATAAATCTAAATAATCTAACGCCTTGAACTGACGTGAATATGAAATTCCTTTTACTTTTTTCTGCCAAATCAATCTAAATAATCTGAAGCCTTGAAAGGACAGAAAAAAGATATTTGCAAGATGCTGGTGTGCTTAAAATTTTTGGTTGATATATAAAACCATGCGTCCTTATACGATGACCAGCCAACTTTTGGTAAAAAGGTCCGTCTTTTTAAGATGACCGCGGCAAACTATTTGAAAAAATGTCCGTGCTTGGGGGTGTCCGTATAACGGTAGCTTTTTTCATTTCGGGTGTAATTTTTGTGCAGAACCTAACTAAGTCGTACGGTTTATGTTCATAGTTCGTTCATATGATTGTAGGAGGCGTTCGGGTATTTTTCGACGGGTCGGCTCAAAACGCCAGCATTTGTCATTTCCGCCAGCTACCACACCTGCTACCGCACACCACTACTATACCTACAGACTAGCGACACATTTTTCTTAAATTTTAGAAATTTTTGTGTTTGAATGTTTTTTTGATATGTGGCTTGATGTTTGAAAAGCGACCCTTTAATGCGGGTATGGTTCCTACATTTTCTGCAGTTATAATGTCATAAAAATGCACCGAATCAATCGTTTATGTTTTAAAAGCACAAAACAACCCAAATAAGAACAAAAAAATTTTCGAAATTTTTGGGTTTTTTCGATTTTTTTCTGAATATTTTTTTCAAAATTAAGTACAAAATAACGCATGTTTTAATTTGACCACTAAAACTTCGAAATTTCGGCTTGACTTAAGCCAACTTTCTATTCAGTGTTTTCCCAGCTTTCTTTTGAGCCTACTTTCGAAAAAATCGAAGCACATTTTTTTTCGGAAATTTTTTCACGTGACCTTGAAAAATTCATATTTTGAGTTAGGGGTCNTTCAACGAGGCGGTTAATTTGATAATAAAATAATTCAAGTCGGATCAAACGGGCATCCCTTTTTTCTCACTTTTACGTTTTTTTTCTCGAAAAATCGAGGTTTTGGAGCCAAAAAATCATAATTTTGAATTTTTTTATTTTTTTTCCAAAAAGTGTGTTAATTTCATTCATAAGTGACGTTGACCCAAAAACTACTGATTTGGCATCTGTTTTATATTAATTAAATACTGAAAAAACGAAAAATCGCGATATTTTGATCAGGTGACTACCAAAAAAAAATTTCATAATGTTTTTTTCCATTTTGCAATATATTTTTCACCCCCAAGAAGTTTCGGAACAATCCATCCATTATTTCTATAAGTCGAAATTAATGGAGGACATGCTAACCATACCCTTAATAACAGAAAAAATCCTAAAGTTCTTAATAAAGCAAAAAAGTTGCAAGAATTATCATAATGATGAGGGGCGTTGGCATCCACTGGTAACATAATCATGGCCAGGAAAAATGTTTACCTTCCGAATTCGGGAAAACCGACAAAAACCCACAGTATTAAATGACATAGCCGACTTTGAGCTGTTATATTTCTGATCACATCAAATTTAGAGTGCCCGAATAAAAAGTCTTAAAATTTAAGAATTTACAAGGTGGGAACCTTTTTTATTAGGTAGTATGCGGTAAATACAGACAGAAAACTTTCAAATTTTACATTTTCCTAAAATCGGCTCGCTTTTGAGATAGAAATTTGATTTTTATTTTTCATTAATATTGCTTTCCATTCATTCATCAGACTAACAGGCCCAGAAATGCACAGGGTTCGATCGACAGTCGAAATCTAAAAGAAAAAAAAGTGTGAAATGCGAGAGTTTGCTTTATTATTAGTTTGTATTATTCCATTTTAAGAAAATGGTTTTAATGAAACATAGAAATAACAAAACTTCCTTTTTTATCCATATAAAGGTTTGATATATGTAGTGCCCTACCTAAGATTGATTATCTACTAACTTAGGTCTATTTGAATAATTATCAATTTCGATGTCTCAAACTATTTACTGTCACCCAAATGCACAAAAATGCAACTTTGGAAAGAAATTTTTTTATTCTGGAAATATTCTAGATTATTTTTTTCCACGATTGTTTAACCCCCTCACACCTAGAGCTATTTCAAAAATCACCTGTAGATTAGAGATCAAAAATCGCAGGTTACTTCTGAGGAAGTTACTTTTTAGGAAAATTTTTTCCGAATCTGCTCCAGTTTCAATTTTTGTTCTGAGGTTTTTCAGTAAATTTTTATATCTTCACAAGTGATTATGATAAATTGCGTAGGTTAGGTTTTATTTTTTAAAGACACCTGCAGATTGAAGATCGAAAATTGCAGGTTATTTCTGAGGAAGTCACGATTTAGAAAATTCAATTCTGAATCACCTCCATTATTCATTTGTTCTGACGTCTCGCACTTTCTCACAATGACACATGGTTGAAGGTCACTTTGTAAATGTCACTATTCGACGGAGTTAATAAAGTCAAAATGTGAATAAAATAGCATTAAAATTTAAGTCTATCCTTAATCTCGAGGACTAAAGAACAGTGAAGTTGCAAAGACTTTTACTTCTTCCGTAATAAGTGCCCAAAGTAGCGTCTCCGAATGGCGTTTTGGGTGTGAGAGGGTTAATTTGAACTTGAAATTAATTTATCCTGAAAATGATCATACAATTAAATCGAAACGTTGATAAATGATGAATAAATTTTTTAATTTTTATCATAAACAATTATGAAAAGTTATCGTTTAAAGATGAAATCAATTATATTACTTTTCGAAAACATTTTTTTCATATTTTGACTGGTTTGAATTAAAAAATGGCGCTATAGATCAAAATATAGTATGAGGGACGATAATGTGATGTATTTCTGATTTGTATAAATATTTTTTGAGAATAAAACGAATTCAATAAAACATAGAAACAACAAAATAGTGATTCTGATCAGATACAAATCAACCTTGAAATATTTTTTTACTATTAAATAAGTTTCACTGCTTTCAGAAATCAATGTATTCTTGGGGTTTTTCAAAGAAGGCACATAAAGTGGCGCAAAAAGCAAAATGATACATTTTATTGATGAGAAATCTTCTTGATATCATTTGGTCTAGTAGCGGTATTTTTATTTGACGATTTGGAATAAAGAATTTCAAAACTCAAAAATGGGTTTGGATGTTTTCAAGCTATCTTGTAGAGAATTTTTTCTGGTCATTTTAAGACGTGGGAATCGGGTCTGGCAAAGCCGTATGCAAAGCTAAAAGACTGTTTTTTGCTTGAGGGTCGGCGACAAATATTTGACCTCAAATAACCAGTCAATGTTCAAGGTCAATTTCAAGTTCATCGGATAGACTTGCAAGTACCCTCAAAAGAACCGGAAGGGTCGAATTTTTGATGAGTATTTGTAGTATTTGATGTAGTATGAGAATCTATGGGTCAATTATATACCGTAAGGTCGCTATAGTGCAAAAACTGGTAAAAACTCAAGGTCAATCTTATGTCTAGTTTTGGCTCTCTAGCCACCTAACGGTATATAATTAACCCATAGTTTCTAATACGCTCATCAAAAGTTGACCCTTCCGGTTCTTTTGAGGGTACTTGCAAGTCTATCTGATGAACTTGAAATTGACCTTAAACTTTGACGGGTTATTTGAGGTCAAATATTTGTCGCCGACCCTCAAGCAAAAAAAACGGGTAACCGAAAAACGTTTAATATTCACTGGCCAAAAAATCACTCTTCTAGCTTTGCATACGGCTTCTCCAGACCCGGGTTTGGGACTTCCTGTAAAATCTCGAAAAATTGACTGAAAAACCATTTTTTTCAAAAATTTATGAAGAACAAAAAAATTAAAGAAGACCAAAAAATAATCAAAAAAATTCTCTACAAGATAGCTTAAAAACATCAAAACCCTTTTTTGAGTTTTTAAATTCCTTATTTCAAATTTTTTTATGGGAGACTTTCTGGTGCTCATATTTCAGGTTGAGTTTTTATTTTTGTCCGGCGTTGGACAGCCAAATGGAGATGAAGCGTGATTTTTTTGGAATAACTGAAAATCTGTCGAAAAGAAGAAAGTTAAAATAACAACAGTGTAACCCCACAAGGCAATGTAATCGACATTTTTCATATATTTAAGACAGTGCTTATTCTATCATATTTCTAAATGGTAAAATCTGAATACGGTCAGTACCGGTGAAATTCAATGAAAAAGATTCAATATCAATTACGGGGCTTTTTGGTCCCTTTTTACTAGATTTTTAGCCAACATTTTTATATATAATTCGGGTTTTCAAAACAACTAATCCGATTACATTCTTTGATAGCTCAAACTGAGCACAAATATCTTGTGGATAATAAAATTGCAAAAATTAATTCAAATCCGACTATTGTTTCCATTTTTTGAAAAGACAAACTAATTATTAAACAATTTCAGTGATCTCAGAAAACATATGAAATAATTTCTTTTTCATTTCAATTTTAAGTTATTAAAAATAAACTCCATTTTGCCGTCCAAATTTTGGACTTCAAAAATGAAAACTCAACATTTTTACTTTTCGTTCTCAGACCACTGTTACAATTGTTGGCAAGTTTATATTTAATTTTTAAGCCTGGATTTACCTGGATGACTGAACTTCGCTTTTTGTAATTACTCAGAATAAAAACATGATGTATATTTTCAACTGGAACAAATTTTTCTTTACTGATTTTATCATCGTTATCATACCATTTTAATAAATCATTTTCTAGGACAAAATATTTCATCTTCCATTGACAAGTACTTTTGAAAAAATTTCTCGTTTCTGTGAGTTTCTCCATATCTGACATCTTTAGGAACTGCTCATTTTTTCGAATGGAGCTACTTGGACTCTGAAAATTTTGATATAAAAGTGGAATCATGAAACTGCAAAAATGAATTTGAAAACCAAGT
>SCLH01000916.1:15599-30012 GCA_004367855.1 Oikopleura vanhoeffeni
AAGACACAAAAAATTTAAACAAGAACAAAAATGACTCAAAAAAATTTTTACAAGATAGCTTAAAAAACATCAAAACCCATTTTAGTTGCTTTACATTCCTTATTTCAATTATTTTTTTTGCAAGGACTTTCTGAGTCTCATATTTTCAGGTTGAGTTTTATTGTGTCCGGCGTGGACAGCCAAATGGAGATGAAGACGTGAATTTTTTTGGAATTACTGAAGAAATCTGTCGAAAAAGAAGAAGTTAATACACAACGGGTGTAACACCACAAGGCACTGTATCGACTTTTTGCTATATTTTAAGACAGTGTTATTTTTATCATATTTTTACTAAACTGATAAAAATCCTGATACGGTCAAGTACCGGTGAAATTCATGAAAAGATTTCAGATATTCATACGGGCTTTCGGTCCCTTTTTACTACGATTTTTAATGCACCAACATTTTTAATACTATACATTCTGGCTTTCAAAACACACTAATCGCATACATCTTAGATAGCTCAAACTGAGCCAAATACTTCCGTGAATAAATAAAAATAGCAAAAAATTAGTTTCAAATCGCTCATTGTATCCATTTTTTAAAAAAACTAATTCATAAACAATTTCAGTGATCTCAGACAACTATTAATAATTTCTTTTCATTTTACAATTTTGAGTTCATGAAAATAAATCCATTTTTGCCGTCCAAAATTTTGGACTTTCAAAAATGAACACCAACAGTTTTACTTTTCGTTCTTCAGAACACTGTTACAATTGGTTGGGCAAGTTTCTACTTAATTTTAAATGGTTTACCTGATGACTGACTTCGCTTTTGTAATTACTGCGAATAAACACATGATGTATTATTTGTTCACACTGGAACAAAATTTTTCTTTACTCGATTTATATTCGTTACTCATACCATTTTTAATAATCTTTTTCTAGGACAAATTCTTCATCATTCACATTGAATACTTTTGAAAAATTTCTTCTTCTTGTTCTGTTGAGTTCTCCATATCCAATACATTTTTTAGGAACTGCTCAATTTTTTCCGAACTAGGAAGCTACTTGGACTCTCGAAAATTTTTGATTTATAACAAGTCGGAATCTCATTGAACTGGCAAAAATGCGAATTTTGAAACCAAGTACTTTTTCAAGGTTATGTATTTTTCAAAATACTCAGACAAAATCTGAACCTCGATCATTAGAGGAAAGGGTCTTGATTTTAAATCAATCTAGCTCGCTAGTCCTCTAGTTTTCACAATCATTTTGGAGCCCAAAATCGACCACGTGTTAGATTTTTCCACAGAATGCTGTATTTTTTTAAATCATTAAAAACTGAAATAACGAAAAATCCTTATATTTTGATAACGTTACGATCAAATTTTATGAAGATTTGATGTTTTATAAGCTCCCAAGAAGTTTAAGTAAAATATCTGAGATTATCTCTCAACCAAAGTGACTCTCAGAAGTTAAAACACCGTTTACATTCCGGCTGTTGAAACGACTGATCCGATTCATTTCTTAGATAACTGAAACCTACCACACACATTCAGAAAAAAGTTATTTAAAAATTGGTCCGAATCGGTCCATTTTTTCAACTCATTTCAAAATCAAATCTGTTAGTTATTAAAAATTGGTTCGATTTGAACTTATTTTTCTAGAAGATTTTTTGAAATATGTGTTGTTTTGAGGTATCTAAAGACTAAATCGGGTTTTTTATAAAAAAGACATTATATTTATCAACGTTTCGATACTTTATTTATCATTCTCAAGATTTATCTTCTTTCAAGTTCAGAATTTGAACATCAAAATCGCAAAATCTAGAGTTTTTAACATAATAAATGAATAGTACATTTCAAATTTAGTGCAAGTTTCAAAAAATAAATGATTTCTAAATTACATATCTAGTGCAAATTTAGTGAATCAAATAACTAAAATAATTTGAACGCTTTATAATCTTATTGATCATTCAACGACGGGAAATGGGTTCTTATAAAAAATGCTTCAATTTTTTCACGGTCTTTCGTGTGTCTGAAATTCTTTCCTATAATTTTGATCCTATTTTGAAAATAGTCAAATTTAGCCTTGGATGCAGAAGTTTAATTTTGACTATTTTCGTCGATAAATTTTTGGGTTTCAGCTTTGTATTTTTCACAAGATAAATTTTGTAAATTTATATTCGTGTGAGCAGAATTATACTGATGTTCTTTTATTCGAGTTTCTGACATTCGAAGCGTTTGGCCTATATATTTCTCTTCACACGGACATGTCAGATGAGTGGTTTCCAAAAGCCGAAATGGCACTCTGACTTATAAAGAATATATCGAAATTGCATTTGTGGTCTTCTTTTTGTGAATTTATCATGACGTAGGAACTGAAATAAAGAACCGTCGAGTTAAAATTTTAAGAACTTTTGAAGATTAATTTTTTTGGTCAAAATTCATAATAAATCAAGCTTCTTACGCTCATATAGTCAGCTTCTTCTAACTGTCCGGGTTTCATGGGAAACTGTAGAATTACATTTTGAGTTTTTTTATCCCTTAGTAATATTTTGATTGTGTGTTTATTTGTATTAATTTCTTCCATGAAATATTTGATCGAGGGATATCTTTTCTGAGGTTTTAACGAATCGTTTTCACAATTAAGACACAAACTAATAAATACTTATATATTTTTATTTTAACGGTTGTATCCTACTTGCGCAAAGTGTTTGAACTCATGGACCATTATTTGTGAATATCCCGGGCCGTCTAACTTAAAAAACACTACGTTTCCTAACCAGGGGCCGGGATATTCACAAAAGTGTAAAGGATATCGGAACACAAACCGGAAAGTTTTTTTATATTTAAAGATTTCTAGTTTCTAGTTCGAAATCAGGCTAAAGTTCGACGGTTAAATTTTATTGAAAAAGTTGACTTAGAATGAATTACTAATCAAGATATATGGCAAAGTGAGCTATATTTTTAACAATTCACAAATTTTACGTAATCAATTGTCCGGGATACTTTTCTGTGATAAGGCCAATTCGAAGGAAAACGAAATTCGCATGCATTTTTTCTAAGAAATTTGGCCAGATGACTGTTTATCTTCGAAAATTTTTGGACACTTGCAATTTGTTTTGCCCTCGATTTCTACAGATAATTGCATTTATTAAGAAAACTCGGCCCCCCCGGGTTGAATTTTTGTCGACATTTTTATTAAAATGCCGATTATCGGTATAATTTTCGACTATATAAAGATAGCCTGGAGATTGAGATCCATAGGCCTGCGTTTGAACTTATGTTCGAAGCTCTTATTGGTCAACGTCGTTTACCGCTGCTTTTATTGGTCAAACTCAGGTCAAACGAGAACTCGAATATCCAGTCGTAGAGATCCCAATCTTAAATATGAATGATACTGATAAGCAAATTTTTTAAATGCATAAGAAAATGACTTCATGGCATTTTTGAACATGACGTTCTATACAGTAGTTTTATACTGTAGTTCAAAACTATTTTTTATCAAGAGTGAACCTTATATATATGATGCTAAATTTATCAGTCATCCAAGAACCTGCTTCTTCCTTGACTTTTCATTTAACATCAGATGGTTCACTCCAGATCAGTATCAGTATTGAACAACAGTATGAAGAATATTTGAAATGTCATGTTTAGAAATGCCATGAGATTAATTTATCATGCATTCAAGAACTATGCTTCTGAGTATTTATTATATATCTTTTTGGCACTTGAAAACGACTAAATATGAACCCATCAGAGTAGATTTACCATGAGCGTACTAAATTTTACCAGATTCGAAGGTTTTTTCGGGACAAATGATGTTACAGATTTAATCGTTTTCGGATCAAACAACAAGCACAAAATCATAGAAGGTTTGATTTTCAGTCTGTTTAAAGGGGTGGACGTCGCATTTTAAGGCAAAATGGGGTTTTCAATGGCCAATTGTAGCAAAAGTACAAATCGTCGGACCAAACATAACCTCTCTGATATATTTGAACAAAAATCTTGCATCCTAAGAAAAAATCAAACGTGACGGATGGCTTGTCCGATCAAAAACGTGCTTACAAAACTGACGGAATTATTTTTTCAAAATGTATCTCCTCCCTGGTTTTTAAAGGTACAACATTGATTCATGACCTAAATTAACCGGACAGAACGTGAGCAGACCGCTACGAAGAGTTTTGGGAAAAATTCTTGAATTTGGCTCCAGAATCCCCAAAAAAAACAGTATTTTGAACCTATTTTAGGGGTCTCAATCAAAATGTATCTCCTCCCTCGATTTTTAAGTCACACATTCGAAACCCACATGAATGTCCTGAAGAGTTCGTGCACATCAGTGAGGAGATTTTTGTCTAAATTTATGACTCGTTTTTCTGTAAATCGTGTTCTGATTTTCCAAAAATTGATAAATTTCAACTTATTTCAAACAAAATATTTTTGAAACCCTCAAAAAGTGCTTTCCTGATCAGGTATCGTGATAAAAAGACTACTCCTAGACTCGTAATCGTCTACATTTTCTTAAAAAAACATTATAATAAAATTGGGAAAATTTGTTTCTAGAGCCTCATTTTGCGACGACCACCCCCTTAAATAATTATTTCGCGGTATTTTGTCTAACAAAATAAAACCAGGCTCAATGATACATTTCATAGTATAAGATTTCTTCGAGACCTGAAGGGGTGACCTTATGAAGTTTAATTCGAAAAATAAGGACAATAAGACAGCTGATAGGTTGATAATATTTTGTGAGTGTGATGCTGTAAGGCAACATTTTATGAGCAAAAAATTGTAAGTAACTTGTAAATTTTTTTACTAAAAATGCAACAAACGCCGTCAATCTAAGTAAGATTATCCTCAGTTTTCTTTGAGTCAAAAGATAACGAAATAATAATCTAGGGCATCATTTTTTCGTGTACATTAAATTTGGAATCTATTAATGTACGAAAGTTAGTCATAATACAAATTTGTTTTTCGGCACGACCTTGAACTTCGTTTTGACCCTGACCTATTTCCATGACCAATTCTTACTATTCCATCTTCATCTACCACAAACTTCAAATGTAAAACAATTTCGTATTTCAAAGATAAACATAGTGATTTGTCTGTAGCTTCTCGCACAATAAAAGTCCCATTTCTAGAATGATTCAGTTTTTCTTCAATAAATGTTCTATTTGTATTTTGCCAGTAAAATTCGTAATTCTCTGCATCCTTAAAAGATTTCATTTTATTAAACTAGTAAATATATTTTTTCTGCGAAAATAGAGTTTTTTGTTTTTATATCTGACAACCAAGTCGTAAAATTGAAAAGCTCGAAGGCATATTGTGAGTAGAGTGAACTGTGTTTTTGGTGTTTTTTATGATTTTCAAGGGCTAAAAAAACCTGTTTCTAGTCAAAATTTTGCAATTCCAAATTATAAACCGTGATCGAAAATTTCATAAACTATACGATTCCAAGGTCAAAACGGCATTATCTTCAGTTTCAATTTCGGCCAATCAGAAGGAAGAACAGAAATTTTCGAAAAAAAGTACTAATTTTTTTGCGTCTGAAAAAAATACTATCCACTTCTTCAGATTTTTTGTCCGATAGCTATAACATGAAAATGCTTAAACCGCGTCCACCCTAATTGTGAGACGTAATCCTTCATACTTGATGAATGAGCTTGCAACAATTGTACACACTTTATAATGATTATTTTTAGCATATAGACATGACGCTATAGAGATAGTAAACGTTTTTGAGATAATAATCTGCTTTTCTAGGGAAAAATAAACATTTTTTATCAAAAATCATGATTTTTCCATCAAATTTATAAATTACTTTTAATTTATGAGATATAAATCAAACCGAACAAAACTATGACGTAGGCCAGATACTTGTACCTTGTTTCCGACATAAATGTAACATGTGAAGACAACTGTGACCGTGTTTTACGTGATTTGGTAAACCTTGCTTTTCTCCCTATATGTTCTAGAACTAAAATTAACATTCTAGAATATAATACGTCGGATGCAAATTATTACCTTTCAATTTCCTTATGCAGAAAAAATTGAAATTCCACCTGCCTTAAGCTTTCTGTAAACAACATTCAAAGTAGAGTCACAATTGTGGCTCTGGTGCCTTGGCGAAACTTTTTTTTATATGATCACATGGGTTAATGTCCTTTTATCAACTCGAATTCATTTTAATTTATTTTCAAGATGCTTTTAGGTATTTAATTCCAAGGGGAAATTGTATGGTATCATATATGTCGTAAACTTCATTGTGTAACATTGTATTACAAAAATTATTTAACATGAATCATTATATCATATTATATGATATAACACATATTACACAATTTTTGTAATACAATGTTACACAATGAAATTCACGACATTTATTATACGGTATAATCCAAGGAAAAATTGTATGGTATAATTTATACCATACAATTTTCCCTTGGAATTATTAAGAGGTCACTATTTCAGTGATTATACGGTATAATTCCAAGGGAAAATTGTATGGTATAATTTATACCATACAATTTTCCCTTGGAATTATTAAGAGGTCACTATTTCAGTGAAACTGTTTCACTGAAACGAAATAAAATGCTCTAAAAGGGTGATAATTTTAGGTGAAAGGTTACTATTTCAGTAGTGAATATTAAAGAGTAACAACTGTACTTTTTTGAATAACATCTTGTATTATTAGAATTAATTTATTTAAACTAATTAAATAATGGGTTTTTAATTTATAACTTGATTTTTTTTTTAAATTCACTTTAGTGTGTCCGCAGTCAGATCTACCTTATTTTTTTACATGCCAGAACTTCGGGATTTAGCTCTCCAGTTGGGAAAATTGATAACGAACAAAAAATTTTATTATAGTAAATTTTAATAATTAATCTACATATATATATATATATATATACATGTAAGTGAATTTCACTTTCATAACCATTAAAATTGTCATTTGGTTGTGAACAAATTCTCAAACAAACAAAAACGTAGTCAAAAATTGACTTCATAAACTTTACATCCGTTTATCACTCGGTGAGAAATTTGAAAATATTTGAGAATTCGTTTCGTTTTAGCTAGAAAATTTTAATGACTGTCAAAAGTTTTGTCTTACAGTTGTATCAGAAGAAAAGTCGCCTAAAAATGTAAAAAAGTATTTAACGAGCAATGAAATTTCTTCTTTTCATAATTTTTTGGCAAATTTTCACAGAAATTTTAACATAAGAGCTAAAAAACTTTTCGTCGTTAAACTGAAAAGTTACCGCTGACCCAGGGATCGGCAGACTCTGCCCTAGTCTGCTCTTCTTGTATAAATGATTAAAGTTGTATGCATACACCAACTAACTATTTATGGAAACCCCCTGTGATGAAAACCCATCACCATGTAATGGAAACCCATAACCCTTTAATTGAAACCAATTATTATCTATGGAAACCATTTTTGAAAAACAGGGCATGTTTGAGACAAAAACTCTGTTATTGATGGTTAATTTGCTTAAAAATATTCCAAAAAAAAATGTGTGGGTTTCGACTGCATATAATTGTTCCCTACATATCCCCTATTCACACTTTTGTTAATATCCCGGCCCTGATTAGGAAACGCAGTGTGTTTTTAAGTAGTAGGGCCGGAATATTAACAAAAGTGTGAATAGGGGATATGTTGTTTGAAAAACATCTCAAAATTTTTTCCAAAAAATTCTAAATTTTTGGCTGAAAACAACTTTTCAAATTTTGCCCAAAATTACCCTGTAATGNAAACCCATAACCCTTTAATAGAAACCCATAACCATTTATGGAAACCATTTTTTCGCGAAAGTGGGTTTCCATAAGTGGTAAGTTGGTGTAATGCAACATTAAAAAGTAATTAGCTAATGAAGAACACATATGAGGCTTTGAGTAACAAGCTAAAGAGCATGGCTGACAATTTTTCAATAAATGTGTCATTTTATACTTACAAGTTGTAAGTTACAACCACCTTAAAGCAATTCGTATGCATTGTCGTCAGATCATGACTCACTATAGCGGAAACTGTTTTCCATCTTTAAAATTAAGCACTGATATTTCAAATTTAAATTTCTGAGNAAATATTTTTGAATATTTTATTTATCACTTATGCTTTTGCTGGACTTTCAAAAAGATGTGTTCAAAAGTTAGGTGAATATGAAAATGAAAGATTGATTCGATGTGGCATTGGATTACCTATTCGTTACACGAAAAATAATCTCAGGAGATCATTACACCAATTCACAGAACTCATAAACAATTGGAAAATATTTGAAAAAATTCTACCCATACGATAAATTATAGTCGATAATGTCAAAATTATATATTTGCTGTAAAATTCTGTAAACAAATTCCTCTTTAAAAATCCATTTTGTTGCAACAACCTGAAATTTTCTTTGACAAGATCAAAAACAAATGCTGATATGTTAATGTATAAACACTGTTAAAAAAGTTTTCATTGCAATAAATCTGTAAAAATACAAAAAAATTGTTATCAACTTTTTGCTAAACAGCAGGGTTCGACGCGTCGTATAGCCTATACGGTAAAGGTGGGTAGTTTTTCGCTGGAAGTCTTAACCCTCACCAGGACGACTTTGATCTTCATTTTTGGGAAAACTAGAGGTGATACAAACTCAAAAGTGACTACACTTCGTGTTTCCTATATCCCCTATTCACACTTTTGTTAATATCCCGGCTCTGATTAGGAAACGTAGTGTGTTTTTAAGTAGTAGGGCCGGGATATTAACAAAAGTGTGAATAAGGGATATGGGGACCCCTAACCCTTAGGAGCTCCAACACCACTTATGTGGTGCGACTTTGAGCGCTTATTACGGGAAAAGTAAGATTGCTTGCAACTTTATTGTACTCTAGTTCTCGAGATTAAGGATAGACTTAACCCGTGTGAGCACAAAGCCTTTATAAAGGCTTTTGCATATTCAAAATCATCTTTAAAATGCAAAAAAAACATCGTAGAATTGTCTCGTTCGAATACATTATAAAGAATTTTGCAAGGATGTCAAAAAAATAACTTATTTTTTTTGAGGAAATTTTGTTCAAATATTACGGAGGGTTGATTTTTTGAGATTTTCCAATCTTTTACTTCTAAAAAAATTAAATGCGACCTATTTCGTCAATGAAAATTTGATAATAGCCAGTTTTTAGGAAAGTGTTTTGTCCATGGTTGACACTTGAAACAAACATTAATTGGTACACAGGAACAGAATTTTTTTTTCAAAAGTAATATTTCAAAATTTTCAATTTTAAGTTTTCACGAAAATATTTTAATTATCAAAAATTAATTCGAGCAATTATATTGTCCACAGAGTCACATTATTAGTTATGTCGACCCAGAATAATATCAGAAGTGTACTATCTGATTTTATGGGAAAATAACATTTTTAATAAAATTGTGATTTTTCATCAAATTAGACCTATTTAAAAATATTTTTGATTGATTATGGGTTAATGGGGTCAAACTTTCTCGAAAGAATGATTCGACCATGAAAAACATTTTGGAGCGACCAAGTGTAACAATTGAGTATAAAACAACCTTTCGGGCTTTGAAACGCGCTAAATAACGGTTGATTTATTATTGATTGTTTGTTGTTATTAACCGATCGCGTCACAAAAACTCAAAGAATCCGTATGATGGGTTTAGTTTTATTCACAATTTTTTTCAGAACCATGGGTACCAGAGTATGTAAAGCATTTCGTTGTACCCAAATTGGTCTAAATAGATATTTTGGATTCAGCCCAATTTGAGTACAAGAGTATGTAAACCATTCTTGTACCCAAGCCGGTTTAAATTTATAATTTGGATTCAGACCAATTTGGGTACAAGAGTTGGTAAACAATTTCTTGTACTCATTTGGGTACAAAAGATACCGAATCATCAAGTCATAAGGCTGTAATACAGCCGCTGTATTTCGTAAAAGTTAATTCAGGCGTTGTGAAATCGCTTATTAATGATTGACGTTATGTATTATTAAATTGATTAAGTGACGGTCACTTTCGCTAACATAAAAATAATGTAATTAAAAACATAATTCATGTCATACAGAGAGAAAAAGCGTTATGAAGCTCATTTCCTTTCTTTTGTTTTTAGTCGCAGGACAAGCTAGAGGCTTCACGCGTCATCGTAATAAACTTTGAAGTAAATGGTAAATTATTTACTTTTGAGTCTGAAAAATTTGAAAGTCATGCCGCATATAGCGAAGATGATGCCTGTATAAATAAAAAACTTATTTATGGCGATTGGCTTCGGTTGCATTTCCGGTTTTCGCAAATATGTTTTCTAAGAAAACAGAAAAATGACGCATATCTATCATGAATCATGATTCATACGAAAATGAATTTATACGAAAACTTACTTATGAAAAGTTAGTTGTAGACGAAAATGAACGTTATTATTGTCCGTTTATTCAAATGTTGCAATAAAACCGTGAGTGCTGAGTCACCATTGGTGCTCTCTTTTCAATTCAAGTTCACGTGTTTGACAAACTGGTGAAAACGGCGCCTCGGGCACTTTTGTCGGGCACTGTGAAACACGTCTTGCGTATTATTCACCGACTTAAATCAGATGATTCAAATATTTTGAACATCTTCTTCTGGACTACCGTGCACGTCAATAAAAAAAACTGTTTTCTGAGCCTTGAGCGCTATTCAATTGTGAATTTATTTGTGAATTATTTAATCGAGATGACTTTTTCGTATATTTGGAACAATTTTCGTACATTCCTTTATCAACTGATGATGAAAAACACAATATAAGAGAATATCTTTTTCCCAACGGACTTCATCTCAAAAACGTTTACTATCTCTATAGCGCGTGTTCGAATCCCATTAATGCGGTCTTAGTTATTGTCTTGAGTATGATTATAGGCAAGGGTGCTGAATATTGGGTCCGCTAAATTTGATCGGTGTTATAACTCAAGCAATCACTGAGACAATCACTTAGACAACATCAGTTGGACTCGAACACGCGCTATAAAGATAGTAAACGGTTTTTGAGATGGAGTTCCGTTGGGAAAAGGATATCGCTCAAAGCTAAGAAAAACGTATTTTTCTATAATTTAAATAATGAAAACATTACTTCAAAAAATAAATCGCTATAACATCGATGAAATAATTACCCAATCGACAAATGAGTCATTTTAAATCAGAATGAACATTTTAAATATTAGAATTCCTAATATTTAAAATTTTCAAAAATTATGTCGAAAAATTTAAATAAGTTCTTCAAATAGTTCCTAAAATCATCATACACAGTATAACAATGAGGGTTTTTCCACTTATTGCTTTTATATGTTGAATGGATACTGTTAATTTAAAAATGAGTATTTTTCTATAGACAGGGATAATAATTCATAAAGTTTTTTCTACAATTTTTGCTTGATTTCAGCAATAACTAAAGCTTTTGCCCACCTAAGAGGCCTATTATTAAAAAAGTGACTCAAAATTTGAAAGTTGGCAATCAAGTAAAGACTAATCTGGTTAATTACGTACCATTATTCTTCTTTATTTTTTCTCTTCAATCTGTCAGAGATTATCTGTGTCAATAAAAAAGGGCAATCTAAAAAATGACTCAAGGCCAGAGCTCCCAAAACCAAGTTTTATTTAAATTCTTCAATTTCAAAAAACAATGCGTGATAAAAATTATCTCAGATTAGCCATGAGTTCACTCAAAAAAATAGACAAAAAATCGACAGTTTTTTATTCTCTATGAGATAATTGCGTATTTTTGTATGTACGTTATTGTGTATAATGAAAGTAAAATGATCTGTTTTCTTTATTTGGAAAAAGTTTCTGGATTTTAGCATGGGATGAGTCACAACTTAAGAATGAATCATAACATTCCTAAGTTTGCTCGAGGTCTAAAAAAAACTTTTGACTCTTTTCCAATTTCAAAAACCGAAAAATTTTTTAACATACATGTACTAAAAAATAAATTTGGATAATTGTATAATATAATTTATATTAAGACTTTCGCATTTTTTGAAGGAGAAGGTCTAAATGACAATCTTGACATTTGCGTCAAAACCTCGATTTTAATGAAAAATGCTAGAAAGAAGTAAAATGGTTAGCAGATTTTATTTCCGTTTTGCAGTCGCTTGAATTTGTGAATATTTCAGTATAATCGAATGAAAATTATTTTTTAGAAACTCTGAAAATTGACTTACGGTTGAGTTAAAAACAATTTTATATTTTTCTGTGAATAGATTCAGAATACTTTTTCATGAGAAAGTAAGAAAACATATTTTTCCAACTCATACTTAATTTTAAAAAAATTGTGTCGGACCGTTTTCTAAAAATTTTATTTTAATTTGAAATTTTGGCGTTTTCATGATTCTAGAATATATACTAGTATATATGACCAAAATTTTGATATCTCGTAACTTACGAGTCGTAAGCAGATTTTAATTTTCTAGAAATCTTGAAAATTGACTTCTGGTTGCACCAAAACGCAATTTTCTATTATTCCGTGCATCGATCCCATAAAAATTGCCTGAGAAAGTATGAAGACATATTTTTCAAACTGATACTAAATTAAAAAAAAAATGTGTCGGACAGTTTTTGAGAAAATCAAGCTTCAAATTGTAAAATCTCACAAAATAACGGTTCATGATTTCCGGTTATCATAGACAAAGTACAACCGAGTATTAATACAAAATAAGGATAGATCTGCACTTTAGTCTTCTCATAATTTCCGTTTTTATGCATGCATCGCAGCATGAAATATGTAAACTGATGTCAGTTTGATATGAATTTTGTTGATGTCTGACTCTGTTCATAAGCATACGAGCAGTTTGGCCGATGTAAATTTCGTTGCAAAGGCATAATTATTCGTAAACTGGTATTTGGGTAAGTCGTATTATTTGGGAACCCAATAACACTTTATATTGAAAGATACTTATTTGACAGAAGCATTTGAATTGTGGTTAGATAGTGATTAGGCTGGCCGAGGATTTTTCCAAATTACACTAAATCAGCCGGACAAATGGCTTTTTTCACGAAAATCCTCGGCCAGCCTAATAGTGATTCGGCTAAAATTATTTCATACTTAGGGTACGCACCGGGAGGACCAATAGCGAAACTATTCATTCAGGAAAACTCAAGTGTTTTTTATTTTAAATGATATCATCTCCGAATAAAATGAGCCTAATGATGAACAATTGAGCGCCCGCTGGTCAGAAAATGCGTAGGCAAAAAAACTTTTTTAATAGAAAAATATAATGGAAAGCGCTACTGTGATTTCTGGACAGGCGGACACAAGTCTAAGCGGAAAAAACGGGCAAAACGTACGCATTTTTTCTGAAAATCATATTTGAAGATAGACTAAGCGAACAAAACGGGGTGATTTAGAGCCGAATATGTCTAAGCGGACAAAACGGGGTAAGTCTTATCAGACGAAAACTGTCCGCACAGTAACTATTTTGGAGTTAGCCAATCACAGCGAACTATACGACTGTCAATTACTTTTCCACCTCGCTAAACTTATATCTTGCCAATAATTGTTGTCTTTATTTTTTCGACTGCCACTGAAAAAACGACATAAGAAATTGAGGAACGATCTGAGGGTGTGATTTATAAAATAATAATTTAAACGATATCGAAAATCCTCCCTACTGCGCCTTTAACACCAGTAGGCGTAAGTGACCAATGAAAGCGGGATTCTTGAATTAAGTCGACAATCAAGTATTCTGATTGGACACAGGCTCCACAGTTACGCCTACTGATGTAAAAGGCGCAGTAGGGATGATTTTCTATATATCTGATCACGAAGAAAATTTACTTCCTACTCTGTTGGACGTTCCTTATAATGACTAGGTTGGCAAAGAATTTTAACAAAAAAAGTTTTATATAATCTGATAAATTATAACGCCTATACCTCGGTAATGCAGCAAAATTTTCTATAATCTTTCAAAAATTGTAGTAAAATTAACTTTTTTGAACTCTTCATTTCATATTTTTTTTCATGCCTTTAGATATTTTTAGCTGGGACATAAACAATTTCATGGATCCAACTGGTGACTATAAAAGCTAACGTCATTTTTTATGAAAATTTTGGGATTTTTTTCAACAAATTTCAAATGACCGGAAAATGCCTGATTTGGGTTTGAAATAATACTTAAAAAAATAAAAAGTATCATGCCTATAGAAATAAAATTAAGTTTTCTTGAGCTTTTTCATCATGACAAAATATATTTCTTCATCATTATTTCTCCCTTATCCGGAATTTATTGAAAGTTGAATCTCAAAAGTTTTGATATACAAATATTTTCCATGAAATTTAGCCAATATTATATCTATTATTACACGTAAATATCTTCGAAAAATGTTATATTGGCAATATATACCAATATAGGATATAACATGTTTTGAAGATATATGGATCAACCGCCCTCAGAGTACAAATCCTAACTATTTGAA
>SCLH01000916.1:81121-99185 GCA_004367855.1 Oikopleura vanhoeffeni
AATATCGTTTCCAGCGAAACCGTACCCAAGTGATGCTGTTTGTGGCATTAAATTGTCTAATTCTCACTTTCATATTGAAATTTTCGATTTCGCGCATCTTTTTTGTCGGATTAACAGCCCAAGATTCAAGAAATGCTTGCAACATCTTTGCTCACCACCGCCATTGGCCGTTGTTACGTTCCGAAAGATGGACGTTGTTTTGAAATAAGCGAAAAAGAAACTGCAGGACGTTCAAACAACAAAAAAATTTTGCGTCGCGGTTTAACTCAATTTACGTCGGTTGTTAGCATGCTGATGTAGAAAAGTAAAGTAAAATGTGTTCCAGAGATAACGATACTACTATCTGAGATGATTTTATAAGATTGTGATATGGAAGGAATAATAACATGATGAGCCTTCGAAAAGCCTTTCCCAGCAATCGGACAACGACTCCTTAAGCAAAATTGACGAGATATGTAACATACTTTGTGACTAGAGAACATATTTTTACCGGTTGGTTTTATCATGCGGCACGGGTGAGCCTGCACAAGAATCAAATACCATTTACTTGCATGTTGATAGAGCGGCTTTTTTTTAGCGAAACTTGCAATCGGAGGCGATGGTTTCTCAGGAGAACGGTTCCACCCGTTAAGAAGAATTCCAATTGTATTCTGAAATCAATAAGTTGATACGCGACAACCAATAATTGAGTCCGAATCCCCAACTAACCGGGTTACACCGGTAACTAAGCCAAAACCACGCCGGCAAATCTGTCGGTTATGTTAGAGAACTGAGGCAGATAAGCATTCGAGCAAATATTGTTGTATAGTGTTAACGTTTTGAGGAGGAATGTTTTTGGCATTTTTTCGTGTTTCACAACCAGACACCCCACGATGGGTGGAGTAAAGAGCACTTTTTCTATTTTGAGGACTGGATGTCTAGGATGTTAGGCCACTCGCGATTTCGGGATCTCCCCATAAGTTGTGGTCAATTTTTGGATCGCATCGGGTAAAGTCGACCCCAATTAAGACCGAAAATGACCGTGTTAAAATTTCAGAAAATGAACACCCACGAGGTCAGTAGAGAGCTAATATTTTGAAAATTTCAGACTTTTTAGCATTAGTCTTACCAGATCAAACCTACGGAATGCTATGCCCTATGAAAACGCACCCCAACTAGAACGAAAAAGTGCCATTAAAAATCTCCAAATAAAATGACCAACACGCCGTCAGTAGGGAGCTCAGCGATATGTGTAAAATTTTGTAAACTTATTGAGATAGCCCTTACAATTAACTACCAAAATGCTATGGTCCTAAGGTAAGAACCCCCCAAACTTAAACCGAAAATCGACCATCCCAAAACTTTCCCAAAAATGACGCACAGCAAGTCGAGTAGAGAGGCTAATATTTTTGAAATTTTCAATTTTTAAGAAAAGCCATTACAATGACTCCCCAAATATATTTGCTTAGATTAAAAGACCCTAACTAGAACGAAAATGACTATTTTAAATTTGCCAAAATCGCCACGCGACGAGGCGTCGAGTAGAGAGCTGATATTTTAAAAAAATTTCAACTTTTTAGATAGCCTCTACAAGTAGAACTCATCAATGGTATGTCCTAATGTTTAAACCGACCAAATCTTTGAACGAAACTGACAGCTTATTAAAATTTGGCCGAGAATTGACACAAGCTGCCTTAAGATAGCGCTCTATATCAATGAAATTGTTAATATATAGCGGCGTATATAACATATGGCGTGATCGCACCATCGATTTTGGTGTCAAACAATCGAGGGCCAGCGTAGGTGAACTTTTCAGTCGGATTAAGACCAGTGTGTGCCAAAATCGTTTCTGATTGCGCCGTGTTTGTGCGTGAGGTGATTGTCTTTTCGGTTCAAGACAAACTTTTCCGACGAGGAAGAGAATTAAGAGTTGCTATTTTAAGTAATCGCATTTTTTTAGCCAAAGTCAGGACCGGTTTTTTGAAGGGTCCTGAAACTCGAGCCGGAGAATACGCCCCAAAGAAGCAAGCTTATATTTCCATCTCCAGCAGATGAGCAGCCACGGCTTGATGGCAGATCAAGCTAGAATTGCACGCGTGCCCGCGCGAGAGAAAATATTACTTTTGAAAATTGGGGATTCGTTTGTTGTTTCGAAGGGGTTTTGTGGGGGGATCGTGTTAGTCATTGTAAACATCGTGTTTGTCAAAAGAATGATGCTTCCAAATCGGTCCGAAGCGCCGATCAAAAGGGGGTTATTTGTGTTTTTTGGATTCAAGAATTGTTAAAAGGGAGCCCAAAATCGGCGGCGAAGGCCGATCAAAAGGCATGGATTTTGTGTTTCTGTCGATTCAAACTTTGCTTAAAGAAAATGAGGCCCAAAATCGGTTTCTTGAAGGGCCGATAATAGGGGAGAGATTTGTTATTTATATTCAAATTTTGTTTCAAAAACTTGGTAGCCTTCAAAATCGGCGTCGAAGGTCCGATTAAAGAGATTTATCTTGTTTTTAATTTAAATTTCTTAAAAAAAGCCCCAAGAAGGGCGGCCGAAAAGGTTCTTAGGGAGTTTTCTTTTCTAAATTTATCAATTTTTTTCAAATTTAAACGGAAGAATTTAATTTTTTTTTAAGGATACTATATTTGAAAGAAAACCACCGGAGATGTTTTGATTATTTCAAACACAATTGTACGACCACCTAGTGGCGTGGTGCTGAAGTAATTGTGTTACATGTCCGATATTTCTTTCGTTAGTTGCAGGGTCGATATCACAGTATTCAGTACAGGTGGACAATTTTATTGGTATGCGCCCACACCTTAAAAAGGTGCGGAGAGAAGATCCCAGGTGGCCGTAACCCTAGTGGGCTATGTCCGGTAAACACCTACAAGTATAGGCTTATGCCGTTAACTTCTTCAAGAGAAAGATTTTTTTTGCCGATTTTTTGTTTTGCCACCAGACACAACCTGTTTGGTGTTAAGAGCTCTTTTTCGTAGTTTTTGAGACTGCCCGTCCATGCTTATTGTGACCTTGAAAATATGACGTTACTGCGGTACACTTTTTTGGAGAGAAAACGATTTTAGGCAAACTTCTTTTTAGGCCAGTCAGAATTTAACAAAAAAAATTTTGCGAGTCTAAGAACCGCGTTTAGATTTTTAACATATGCATCACAAATATCAAACTGAAGTATTTCCGCGACTTGCGAAATCTGGTACAAAGGTCAATCATTGGGTGAGTGTTTTTGCAATTGATAAAAAAAATACACAAAGGAACGCAAAAGCTAAGGAGAGTGGGAAGTTAAGATGGCTTGGGTTTTTTTCATTGCAATTTTCCATGTACTGGTTTGGTGGCGGAACTTACTTTTTTTCTCATTCGAGTGATTATTTCAATGTATTTTGTACGGAATTTCCTCAAATGTTAAATAACTATAAATAACAAGGTATACTTAAGGCGCTGTGCTGACTTACAGATAAATTTTCTCGAAATATTAACGGGACATTAGAGTGAAATGTCGACCAAAAAATAGAGAGCATGAGCTTGCCTTACGAGGGTACGTGTTTCCTCAATAGTGGCCACGCATTCTTTCATCGTCACTGACTGGACACCAAGTATCGTTATCGGAACTGGGACTGATCAGGGTACGAGGCGCTAAGGGGGGGGCGGGGGTCGCAGGAATACACTGGGTTCTTTGGCTACAATTGACAAAACTGGTGTCCAGGAGACTTTTGCTGTTTGGGGTCAAATTCTTCGCAGGTTGGAGGACGAGCGGCGACCAGTACGAATCGGTTGACAGACGCAGGAAGCCTAGTAGAGTAAGGGACTTGTTTAAGACACAATTACCAAACATAAGGAGTATCAGGGATTCGCGTGATTCCGCTCAGCCGGGTAAGCGAGAGTCAGAAATTAAATGAAACATTTATTCGGGTCACAGGCACTTGGCCGAGTCAGGTATCAAGTAGATGTCTCATGTCAATCTTGGACAAGGTGGTCAAAATAATAGTCTGTCATTTCCGTGTTGAAAAGTTAACTAGATAGAGCTTCGACTTTTCAAGTCAAGAGTGGCTGTCTGCGTATGTCAAAGATTGAATATGGCCGCCAAGACTTTTGGTTCGGTCGTGCTCTAGAAAGGACGCCGGGGATGAGTGGAGTCGAGATGGGTTGAAACCGGTCCGACAGAACGATCACGCGAGTCTCAAAAGGGAAGTGTGCTTGTACGGTCCACAAGGTTCGGGTGTCTGGTGGGCAAAACAAAATCCCGCCTAAAAGATGTCTCTGCAACAGTTTAGAGTCGCGGGGATAGAGTGTAGTGTATTTGCTAGGCGTTTGTGTTAGTTGGACAGTTACGCAATCTCAAATAGAAAAACAGTGGCTGCTTGACGTTCACCATGTGGTGTTCTGGTGCCCAAAGGCACGAGAAAGAATCGGCAAAAAGAAGTTTGTCGTGTGAAAGTTAGGACGGGGGGGGATAAGGTATATCTTGTGAGTCTTGTGATGAGGCATGACCAACTGCGTCAACATAGAAAAGGGAGATGTCGCTGCGTTAGCTCGCCACCAATGTTGGTGTCTGGTGCCAGACAAGCGAAAAAGCCAGATCAAAAATTTTCTCTGGACAGAAGGTTTAAAGCGAGCGATATAGGTAGGTAGGTTTGTAGGGTGTTCCTAGACGATCAGCCAGTCGTCAAAAGGAATAGGAGCAGGAAAGTGGCCTCTTTACTCCGCAGCGGCATGGCTGGTGTCGTGGTGTCAAAACGAAGGAGTTGAGGCAAAAAATTTCTCTTGAAGAAGTGTAACGAGACGATAAGTGAGTCGTTCTGGGGTCATTTTTAGGGCATACCAGGTCGCCAAATAGAAAAAGTGCTCCTTTACTGTGCGCGACGGCGATGTCGTGCGTCGTCGGTGTCGCATAATACGAACAACAATCCCAGAAACGCCGAATTCCCCTCTTCCAACAAGTTACACTGGTATACAACGGAATCTACCTTCTCTAATGCGTGTGATCCTGCCTCAGTTCCTCCTGACCCAAACCGTACAATCTTGCCCGGTGTTTTCGCGTGGACTTGATTACCGGTTACCGCGTTATTGGATCGGACTTCATTATATGGTTGGCTCGCGCTATGTCAACTTATTGACTCGTCAATACAATTGGAGAGTTTGCTGTGAAATTCGGTCATGGAACGCGTTTTCGGCGGAGAACATTGTCGGCTGCCCGATTGCAGGGGGCAGTTTTCGCTAAAAGAGAAAAGAAGCCGCCAGAGAGAGACAGGTGTTTAGTCTCACTCACTTGTTGTTTTGGTCGTGCGATTTGGTGTTGGGGCGGATGTAAGTATCTGCGCGGCCTTATCGACCCGCGTCTGACCCAGGCTGGAGGGCGGCGGGGGGAGCAGCTATTTCCTCAGCAATTGGCAACATTCTTAAACCACCAGCGGGGCCTCTTAACCCCACCTGCACGAGGGAGTGTGCATCTCTCGTCTGGGTGGGGGGGGGGTCTGATTTTGAACACAGCGGATTCTAAAAAAAAGGTTACTTTAGAAAAAATAGGAAATTTTGGAATTTTTTTTACATCGAAAAAATTTCGACAAAACTGAGAATGAGATAAAAGTTAGCTTTCTACCATGTCTGAGAGCCGAAATATAACTATCGTGGGGTACGTCGATTTTATCAATCTAAGAAAATTTCAGATTTTTTTTTTCGAAAATTAAAGAAAAATTTACTTTTTTTTCAAGATTGAATTTAAAGGGAACTTATGCAACAAAAATCAGCGTCAACGGATTTCAACTTTGAAAATTACAGACAATAGAAGGAAATTTATACTTAGAAAAAATAGGAAATTTTGGAATTTTTTTTACATCGAAATTTTTTTTTAATTTTTTTGGATTGAAACCGATAACAAAAATGAGATAAAAAAAACTTTCTACCATGTCTGAGAGCTGAAATATAACTCGCGTGGTGTACTCCCTTAATCAAGAAAATTAATTTAGATTAATATTTTCGAACTAAAGCCTATTTAAATTATAGCGGTATCGAAAAACTTTTTTACATCCACTGAAAAATTTCAATTTATTTCTTTAAAGAAATTGTTTCAATTTGATTTGAAATGAGGTTCACCGGATAAAAACCGACATGTAATTTGGCGGGTTAGAAACTTGGTATGCCCACAGTTTGTATTCTTAAAATCAGGCGGGAACTTGAATGTTTCATAACTACATATGTTAGGAAATTTCCCTATAGGAAATTTCTCACAAAAAAATCCTCCAAAAGGTTACATTTAAAGGTTTGAATTATGTCCAAGATTTATTTTCGTTGATATACTGTATATCGATTACGGGGCTTCCTGGTCACTTTTTTCTAGATTTTTGGCCCTTATTTTTAAATAATTCGGCTTTTGAAAACAACACATCCGATTACATTCTTGGATAGCTCAAACTGAGCACAAATATCTTGTTAATAATAAAATAAAAAAATTGGTCTATCGGACTAATTTATTTTACCTTTTTTTCTGATCTTTTTTTATTATTAGTTTTACTTTAAAAAATGGAAACAATGATCGGATTTGGCCAGATATTGTATTGTATTATTCACAAGATATTTGTGCTCAGTTTGAGCTATCTAATAATGTAATCGGATGAGTTGTTTTCAAAAGCCGAATTATGTAAAAATGTTGGCCAAAAATCTAGTAAAAAGTGACCAGGAAGCCCCGTAATTGATATCATATACAGTAGTAGTGCGAAAAAAACAGAATGATTCGGATCATATTACTGAGAATCGTCTATAATTTGGGGAGAATTCTCCCGGTCCTTCCTCAAATTTTCCTGCGAAAAAATTAGACAAGCTGTAGATCATTCAAAACTTGAACATTTGCCTGCTGCGCATCCTAACCAGGTACGAGTGTCATTTAAAACCGAAAATATACAGAATTCGCACATTTTATTTTATATATATAGGCTATATATAATATAGCTCATGACGTTATTTTCTCAATTTGAATTGATCATAGATCAAATATAAATTACTCACTGTTCTCCTGGACATAGGGCGAAAACATTTTCGCGCATTCCTGCTTCTGGATTAAATGCATTTATACTCATTTTCAACAAGCGAGTTCTAAAATAAATAAAACTGAAGTCACTGTTTTTCGTCTTTCATTCGAAATAATATTTTAAGACAGTAAAATAAAGACAAATCAGCAAAATTATTGATGCTTATCATACCAAGATAAATTAGGTAAAAGATCTCATAATTTTGCTAAGTCTGCCCTAATTGCAATCTACAGAAATTTTAATATTTTTTTTATCTTTTTTCAGTCCGTCCCGCTCGTTTAACATGTTTTTTCTTGATCTTGTTCTTCTTTTTCGATACAATTCCGGTTGAATTTGCAATCAATTTATTCGCCATTCCTTGTCCATCGTTTTTAGCAGACTTACTCAGCATTAAATCAAGAATATTTTTTTGTTCGTCCTGAATAAAAATTTTTAAGCTTTTATAATTTGTGGAAACTAACATAAATCATAAATATGATTATAATATCATATGAATCATAATTCTTAAGCCAAAATAATCATATACCAAGGGTGCACAGCGGTCAAAATTCCAAGTTTTAAATAATTTCCTAAGTTTTAAACAAATTTTTCGACATTTTTACCAGAGAAAATCGCCACTTGCAGATATGATTCTTTTTTGACTAAATTTGTTTTCAAAACAAAACAAAGTTAAACAAGGTCTTAAAAGACTGTTTCAAACTATTGAAATCCGATAAATTTTTATGACTCACTTTGTGATCGTTTCCAAATAGAGCTGAATATTTTCTTTTGCCGCCAATTTTTTCTTTCTTTTCGCCCTTTACTTGTTTGTCAAAATTTCCCATACTAGCAGTACTTGTTTTCGCTCGACGGAATGATTCCCTAAGTTCATCTTTAGATTGCTTGGTGCGATCACTAGTCAGCGGTCGCCTAGCCTCAGCGGCTCCTTCTTTACTTTCAGGATCCTTTATTTTTGAGGTCATTCCTTTACCACGAGCTTTTTGAACGATTTAAAATGCTTTTGGCCATATAAGGCTCATAAAAGTTTCATTTCGGTCATAATTGGAAAAAACATATGATTTTGTTCGAATTTAATATTTAAATTTTTTAATTTATTGAGGTCGCCTTTGAAAGAACACCCACTTTAGGGGTTTTTCTTCTGAAATAACAAGACAAGATAACGACAAGCTTTATTGCTTGTGAATCCATGATGTTGAAATATGGATAATTTTTGTTGCTTTCCGGTCCCGTACCGTTTGGCGATTATTCGCAAAAAAATATTTAAATAGTCATGGAAGTAAATGTGGCCATTAAAAGAACTACTGTGGTTTTCGTCTATAAAGACAGCTGAGATTTTGCCATATTGTCCTTATAGATGGACGGACCAAAATCTAAAAGCGTAGGTGTTACCAAATAAGCAGTTTACTTGTGAGATAATACAGCAGTTTTTGTATTGCCTAATCATTCTTGTTTCACCTGCAAAAAATTTTAAGTACTTAAATGAAATAACTGTTTTTTCCTTTACAACAATAGCTTTTGAAATACAATTGTAGTTGAACCTATTCAAGCGTAGTTTTTTACAAATGTGAACTACAATTGTAGTTAAAAACATTTTTTTGGAAAAAACGAAATACAGGGAGGGGCCCAATATCGCCGATATGGGAACAAAAATTATTTTCTTGTTCAAAAAGTGATAACGCGTAGGCGTTCGAAATGACGTCATATGACAAACATTTTTTTGATTTTATAAGGAGTTTAACAATAGGTTCGAATAAAATAAATCAACAAAATGCGTAGAATTCAATACTCCACCAAACACAATCAAATTAAACTTGAACTTTTAACTTAAATTCTCAACAAAATTGCGGCAAAATGCCGGCGAATGGAACAGGAATTATTTTAGCTAAAAATCGTGATATTGTGTAGGTTAAATTCGGCGATATGGGGCCGGCGATATTGCCCCCCCTGTAATGTTGTATTAATATCAGATTTGAACCACCGTTTTTTCAAATTTTCATCTTTGGCAGAACTCCTATTTAAAAATCAGTTTTAAATCCATTCCTATATTTTTTAATCTCAGATGTTCATTTTTAGCGACTCGTTCTTTTTTGTCTTTCTTTTCCTTTGCCCAAGGATCTTGATTAGGGTCTTCACCATGTCCAACTTCTCTGACCCAATCCTTTTTGTCTCCCTTTGCATTGATTTCCCCTGCTTTTGCGGCTCTAAGGTAACCCCAACGGGGCTTGAATGATTGTGTATGCTCGTCCCAGAGCATTCGCGACTTCTTTTTCTTGGCAGCAATACCTACAAAACATTTTAAGCTGGTTGTCGACGCAAAAACTAGTGCCTGAATGAAAATAGGGTAGTCAAGGCAAAACCAGCCTAGGCCTTATAACAAGTCTCGTTCATTTTTACTCAAGGTTTCACATGCAAAAAACTGTTTGTCGCTATCTTGTCTAGTCCTCCAGCCGAAATCGAACTGGGTGGAGTTAAAATAAAGTCGACCGAAAGATATATTTAAAAGCTTACGATGAACGCATAACTACCCATGAGCGATTTATTCACGGGTCAACTCTAAACGCCACGCTTTTTTTCAATGTAGCTAAAATGTGGCAGATGGTGCCGCGCTCACCGCGAAAGTTAACTGAGTGGGAGTTCACTCAAAATTGTCTAAATTGATAAAAGTACTTTCATCTTTTCGAACTTACTTTCTAAAACCATTACAAATATAATTAATTTTGAAAATGTATAAAATGATAAATTTCGACGATAAAGATATAATAATTTATTTCGAAAATTAAAAATACACGATATTTTGTAAATTAATCAAAGAACCATTGATTTCGTAAATTAGTCTGATTTATTTAGAAAATTAACAGGATTACTTTATTATACTGATTTTAAATGACAATAAAAGTAAAGTTCAAAACTTAATTGTACTTTTATATATTTTTAAAATTAACTGCATTCTTATTTATTTGAGAAATTCATAGTAATCTTAATTATTCTTATCCATTTTTTAATTCATTTTAAATTTGAACTTTGGCGGTATTTTTTTTCAGCGGACAAATATATGTTATTCTTTGATTAAAGATGATTATTTTCAACATTTTATTTTTTGTCGGACATCTGGTAATTATAATACAATCAATACAAATATCAAGCAGAGCATATTTTTGCAGGTGATCATCTGTCGATGAATTTTTTTTTCGATATTTTTAAAACTTTATTCAATGATTTTAGATGATAAGTACAATTCAATAATTATATTGAAGGATACGAGCTGTTTTTGCCTTGAGTATCCAACACAGAAATAATTTCACAGATTTTATCCTGGAATTCTACCGCGAACAAAAGTTAATTCTTTGTATCGTAATTTCATTCAAACATTAAAAATTAATTTCAATATAACTTTGAAATTAAAAATTAATTGAAATTGTGTGACAAATGTCGATTCAAAATTATGAGTTAAAAGATAAAATTGTTGTATTGGTTGCGAGACATCATAAATTATTTGGTTTTCCATTAAAATGGTATTTATTTAACGTTTCGGCTAAAAGCCATAATCAGAAGTGAGAGAAATATTAAGCCGAAACTTTAAATAAATACCATTTTTAATGAAAAATCAAATAAAAAGATAAAACTTGGCAACGGAATACTCTTCAAAAATATTCAAAATTAAGAGTAAAAAGATAAAACTGGGCGGATAATCTTGGTATTTTCCTATAATTTCAATTCAACTAATTAATTAGTAAACTAAATCAAAATATTGCAAAAATTAATTAAGATACTTCAAAGATTACTTTGGCAGGTTTTTTTTTCAGCGGAACCGTTTTTGTGATTTAGTTTGACGAGTTTTCTCAAAGAATGGAATGAACCGTTTTCAAAATTTCAAAAAAGCGTGATTCATAAGGTTTCGATACGCGACCGGGACGAAGGCGTTTTTTGGCGAATCGGATAACCGGTATAACCCGAAAAATACCGTTAAATCTTAAATTGTCGGTTCTCAGTCCATGGATATGATATGACTATGAATTTTTACCATTCGCTTAGAATTTTGAGGCAATATTTTTAGGGGTCAAATTTTGTAATATGACCCCAAAAGTCAAAATACAAAAATGACGTCCTATGGGGTCATATTACATTGCATATGAAAGAAAATTTCACGAGGATTTCAAAAATATAAAAGTTATTTTTTTTCTGATGTAATATGACCCGGAATGTCGATATTGAGCATTTCGGCCCCTAAATTTCCAAACCTCGAATTTCGAGATCCGTAAGCCCCAACGAGTTTATTCCAGCAACCAAAGAACGCTTGAATTTTTCAGCAAATATTTCAGGGTCAATTATGTAATAAATCGGTTCATCCATCTTGAGAAAAACTCGTGCAATAATCACAAAAACGGTTCCGCTGAAAAAAAAACCCACCTTTACAAAAATAGGCGGTGGTCTATCAATCTCACTACAATTGACCATGCTTTCTAGCATCATTATGGTTTTATTAAAACTATATTTTATAAAAATTTGGTCTTTACCTTTTGTTTCGGCGAAAGCTTCCCATTTAGTTTGAGCTTTCTTTTTTGGAAGTGGTTTTTCTCTTGGCATCATAAACATATTATCAGTTTTCTTTTCAGGTAAATCGACAACGACAGCATCGTGAATAACTAAAAATACGTATGATATAAAGTGCATGAAATATTTTATTAGTAGCAATATCGATAAATATGTCTGTCAACGAAAAAAATCGAACATTTTCACATACATTTGAAAAAAATCAATATTTATCTCCCTTTTATCGAGTTTGAAGCCAGAAAATACAGTTTTCTAGAGCGATTTTCTGACCACTTGGAGGACCGAAANTTTTTTTTCTGCCAGAATCGTTTTTTGAGCTATCAATAACCCCAGTAATGTTAAATATTACTCGCGAAAGCTTTTAGTTTGGTTGTTGAGCTCGCCGGTGCGCTGCCTATGTATGCAGCATACTAGCGTAATAATTATCCATTACCACGTTTTTTTCTTATTCACTTTTACTCTGCATGTTTCCTATTTTATGCTAAATCCCCAACTTCAAACGTCAAATTTAAGTTATTCTGATCAGACATTTATCAAAAATATATTTTTAACCTCTCACAAGCACCTTTATCGATAGTTATATGATATAAGTTATATCCAAATACAGAACCAGATAATTTAGGATAGTTATGCAATTTTTGAGGTTTTAGCAGTAATTATGGTATTCAAGCGGCTTGAATCAAGCCTCAACATTTCGAATATTTACCTTTGGTTTCTAGCTTAGCCTCTCCAAAAAGTTGATTGATGAGTAATTGCGCATTATCTCTCGCTAATTCTCGCAATTTATCGTTATTTTTTGAGTCCACCATTATTGGATTTGGGTCAAACATCAGAAGATCTTTCAAATCATACAAAGTGTCAAGAACTTTGTCGACCTTGATGGTCGCCATCTGCTTTTCAATGGTCTCATTGATTTCATTCAGTACCGCTTCCGCCATTCTAGAAATTAAAAAAATTGTCAACAATAAAAAAGGTGGTTATCAAAATCGAGTTTTTAAAAACGTCAAAAAATAATAATTTAAATTTTTAGTAAAAAATAGAAATTATATTTTGGAAAAAGTGATTCCAAACGTCTTGCTGTAACAGTCACCAAAACTTGAAAAAGTGGCCATCGTTGTTCACTGAGGTTATGTTAACCCCCCCTTAAATTGTACACAGATGGGAAAAAATCATGGCGTCTGATTTAACCTTTTTATCAAAAGCATATTTTTGCTCTGAAGTCAAAAGCCGTCATACGAATTTTTTCTTAACCCTTGGATGCTCCTGCACCACTTAAGGGGGTAGCAGCGATGTGGAAGATTGGTAAATTTTTTCGGAGTGATTTATGAAAGAAAAAAAAAATGTGAAATTTTTTTTCCTTTTTTATCTTCAATAAAAATGTTCATTCTTGCAAAGGTTTATATTTTTAATTTCTCAACATAACTAAGTATCTATCTGTAAAAATATCAAAAACCACTTTTCATAACTCCATTTCTAACTTGACCCGATGTAGATTTGTTTTGAAGCGAATATTATAAACTTCAGGGCATTTTCGGGTGTTATGCGCTAATAAGTGGGAGAATCATTATCCATATGAAAAAATTTTCTTAAATATGAAAGTTGTTTTTCCATGAAAAAAAAGAGAAAAACAACTTTTTTAGGAAAAAAAATGACCGTCAATTGCGTTCAAATAAAAAAAATCTCCTGACTTTGGAAAGAAAAGTAGCCTATAACACCCGAAATTTAATTGAGTTTTTTGAAAATAATAAATTTTTTATAAATTGCGTGCCAAATGGCACAAACCGGTGTCACAATCAAGTGTTGTAAATTCATCAGTAGTTCAGAAACGAATATTTCGATTGACCCTTTCATTCGGTTGAAATACGGAAATCAAAATAGATACCAGAAAATAACACAACTGATTCGGTCTGATTTTCAAGAATAATTGAAAAAAGCATTAATAAAAATTTGGAACTTGAATGTTGCGAAAAAATTTTCATAATATTTCTAAAAAAGTCGACAAAAAATGACAAATGAACATTAGTATTTTTTAAACAGCAGTCAGAAAAATATATAAACATGCATGAAAAAAGTTAAAGTGGCTATTTTTCGTTTATTCACAAATTTCAGAAAAAAAAAAACAAAAAAATTTTTGGGTGAAAAATGCGTGAAATTTTTAATAAATGTTTTGATTCTTTTTGAAAATTTTACGAATTCAAAAATAAAGTTCGAACTCAAATCTTCCTTAAATAGATAAAAAAATATTTTAATGAGCTGATACACATTTATTCTGGTTCAGCTTAACGATAATATGCACAAAAAAATAAACCAACTAATTATTTTCGTAAGTTAAATTGACGCCAGTCTGCCACATCGCTGCTACCCCCTTAAGTGGTGCGATTTGAGAGCTTATTACGGGAAAAGTAAAAGTGCTTGGAACTCTAGTCCTCGAGATTAAGGATAGACTTAAACTTTAATAGTATGTAATATACATTTTGACTTATTAACCTATAGAAAAGTGACATTTACAAATTGTGCTTCAACCTACACAATTTTTTGTGAGGAATGGGAGACGTCAGAACAAAAATTAATTTTTATAATAAATTCCATTAATGGAAAAGATTAAAAATTTTTAAAAAAGTGACTTCCTCAAGAATAACGCTGCAATTTTCGGTCTTTAACTCTTCAGGTGTTTTCCGAAAAAAATAACTAACCTACGCAATTTTATCGAAAATTACTTTCAAAGAAGATAAAAGTTTACTCAGAGCCGTCAGGACAAAAATTGAAAATCAGCATTTCAGAAAATTTTTTCCTATAAAGTGAATCATTCAGAAGCAACGCTGCAATTTCCTGGTATTTAATCTACAGGTGTTTGAAAATAGTCCGGAGCCTCCAAGGGTTAAAAATAAAATTGATATTGCAAAACTCATTTTCTCACCGCTGGAGCTTATTATTTTAGCTTGGAATTTTTTTTCAAAAACAGTTTTTATGACATTTTAATTGTTTAATTTAACTGGGCTGATCTAATTATTTTTTCTTGGATTTTTTTCCGGTCGCTTTAACTCCCAACAATAAATTTTTTCTTTTGTCACCGATATTTTTCAGGCTTATAATTCTTTGATTTGCTAGTTGCTCTAAAGTCAGCCGAAGATGACTTGCAAACGATTTCGCGGCTGAATCTTCGCACATTTCTTCGGCATAACTTTCACTTTCAGGCGCTTTTTCTATAGCATAGGTGTATTCTTTTATAATATAACTTTCGAAAGGGTTTAATTTTATAAAGGCGGCCATTACCGGTCAATCGGTCTGAAATTCAAAAACAAAATCTAGGAATCCATCCGAAATTTAATTCTCTATCTGCCAATATCTGCCAATATATGGTTTCATGGGGTTTCCAACTACGACGAAGCCGTAGTCAGCACATATATCCTAAAAAAACCACCTATGTTTTCGAGAATGGTAAATCCGATTCAAGATATTTCAAATGTATACCAGGGTCAATGAGTTGATACATCGGAATTTATTTTTTGTGTTCCAATGCACTAACCGGTTTGCCGTTTATCACTTTACTAGTTTTCGTTTTGTATAAATCAATTTTTTCGTCCAATGAAATGCTCGAATTATTTTTGAAAGAGCCAATCAGAGAGCGCTTTGCTACTGCGAACCCCATTTCCACTTCGCTTTAGCTTTTAGTTTAATATCTCGCCAAATTTATTTTTTAAGGATTGAAAATTGTCTTAAAAGATTATTTAATGAATCATCAACCCTTGACTATCACAGGATTTTTCAAACTCTGCTAGAAGCGTATCGACGACTACTACTAATTTTTTTCTTGATGCTGCTGTTGTCGGAGGAACTTTTATTGTCAGTAATTCTTGAGTTGATGTAACGATTAAATTTGCTGCCATACATGCTAAAATTAATAATGACGTTCCTAATCAATTTATTTCTAAAGCTTTTTTAGTTAACAGCTGAATAAAAAAAATCTATAATAACAATGAAACGTCGACGCCCATGAAAATAGCAATCAAAAGTTGTTTGAATAGATTTTTTATTTCATAAAATTTGAAAAAATCACAAAAAAAATATGAAGTAAAAAATGAAATATTTTGTTTTTAATAGATCATTTTGTGGTTTTAATTTTTTGAAATAAAAAGCTAATAAAAACAACTTTATGATGTTAATTAAATGGCAGTCGACGCGTCGCGACGTTAACTAATTAAAAATATAAAAGTAAAAAATCTCAATCATCTGGTTCACCGGTAACCAGAGTCTGGTTACCAAACTATATTTTTTTAAACCAAATTTTTCTAAATACTCAGATTTTTTTTTTAAATCCAACTTTCAAATTTTTATTCCATACTGTAGTAGAAACTGGATCAGCCTATCTCAGAGCCTACTTTCATCAACAATGGCCTTAATGTATATCTAGGCAACGCACCGTGCAACAATTTATAATTTAAATGACGCTATAAATGCGAACAGAATTCTAGGACTAAATTACAGCGCGAAAGAATTGAAAAAACAAAATTTGGAATATTTTAAACAGTTAAAATGGCGGTCAAAATTAAAAAAATCTCGCTTTTGCTTTTATTATTACCACAAAGCGCGCAATGAAATTTAGCACCAGACTGTTTATTTGAAAAGCTGAAACTGCCTGGTCGACTTAGGTTTTCGGCTTATTTAAAAAGAACAGGCTCCGAACTCCCAAAATTGTATTCCTGTTCGATACATCATAAAAAGGCCGACTGCCATAAAAAAACTATCTGGAGAGTTCAAATTGATATAAATTTACCATGCGTAATTGGCTGAACTAACTCTGGACATCCTGAAACAGATGCTTTTACAATATTTCTATTTGTTGCTAAAGTTGCCAAATCTGATAAAATAAAATAATCGCCATCATATAAAACTGGCAAATCCCCAATAGTGTCAGACTCGAATCCGGGTCGAATATTTTCTAGTTTTTTCGAGGCTGTTTCGTATGAGACTTGAATGTTTCGCTCGACTTCTAAAAGGTCAATAATGTCTTCTAATGCCGAGTAATCTTGCTCTTTGAAGGTCGAAATTGGAATTTGACGTAGACGACCTCTATCAGCGACTTGTTCGATGAAGAATTTACCTGAAATGATACTATTATTAATAGGGCGGACTTATTCTTAATCAATTTTAGAATTTTTGGAACCTTTTTATAAAAATTCAAAATTATAATTAACTGGAAGAATCGAATTTAATGGGGTTCTAGGTGTAAAATACAAGCAATGTTAATTGGCCATTAATCTCAAAATGAGGTGGTTATGAATGGGTAGGCCCCACTTGGAACGAACATGCACTTGGGACCAGCACACATTTAGCGCTAGAACTGTAGAAATATATTCAAATTATAGATGTGTTCACAAAGCTGGTGACGGGAAAGAAAACAAACAAACATTTTTTTTGTTAATTTGAACAATTTAGAGAATTTTCGACATCATTTTCAGGGATTGTGACGGCCCTACTAACTTTCAGAAATTTTTTCGATCGTCGAAAGACTAAAATAAAAACCCCGGTTTTTTATTTCCACCTAAATCGCTCAAAAAGGAGGAAACGTATTATTTAAATCATTGAGAAGCTATTTTTCAGAAAAAGGAACAAATGTTTCAAGAAAAATGAGAGTTTAGTTTTTCACTTTCTGTTAGTTTGATCGCGAAAATCGACATACCAGAAATAATTTGAATTTCAAATTGCTTGCAATTTTTCAACATTTAACACCTACAACCTACTTTCGCGTTTTTTATCAGTAAGAATCTTTTATTCTATAGCTAACTATAACTATATATATAATATTGCTACAGTCCCTGACCCCTTAAGGGGGTACTGGTCGCTGGTTTTATGAGGCACATTTGGGGCTTTGAAAATGGTCCAATTGATTTGGGATGATAAACAAGTGTACTACCGACCAAACTATCAAAAAAAAAAATTTCGAAATTTTGTGTGTTTTTTCGATTTTTTTCTAAGTATTTTTTCAAAATGAAGTTCAAAAATACGTTTGCTTTAATTTAACCACTAAAACTTGAAAATTTCACCTTGACGTAAGCCAACTTTCTGATTCAGTGTTTTCGTGGTTCTTTTGATACTACTTTCGAAAAAAATCGAAGACCAATTTTTTTTTCGGAATTTTTTCACAGTGACCTCCAAAATTTAATATTTGAGTTTGGGGTCGAATTTGAAAAAAACGCTTCTGAGTAGTTTCTATTTGTTCTGTGCTAATGTTTGCTCGAATTCGGTGGATTCCAAATATAACCAGGAGGAGATGAATTTTTGGTTAAAAAATGCTAAAAATCGGTAGTTTCTGCGATTTCTAGAAAACTGAAGTGATTTTGAAAAAAAACGCTTCTAGAGGACCTAAAGTTTATAAAACATACGGGATATTATAATTTGAGTTGCTTTCTAAATACACCTGAGAGGAGATAGATTTTGAAATTGGTCGAGGGACCACCTTGTACTGGTAACGTATCTCAAAGTGTATCGCAAAAAAATAATGCAC